>CAXHJY010001032.1:0-16000 GCA_964016885.1 Eledone cirrhosa
CAAGGAGAGGTAATTTCTAGCCGTCCAAGGGGAGATAATTTCCAGCCGTCCAAGGGGAGATAATTTCCAGCCGTCCAAGGGGAGATAATTTTTTTAAAAAAATCAGGCGGAGATAATTTGTAAAAAAAAAATCAGGGGGAGATAATTTGTAAAAAAAAATCAGTGGGAGATAATTTGTAAAAAAAAATCAGGGGGAGATAATTTGTAAAAAAAATCAAGGGGAGATAATTTCCAGCCGTGCAAGGGGAGATAATTTCCAGCCGTCCAAGGGGAGATAATTTACATCCTTCCAAGGGGAGATAATTTCCAGCCGTCCAAGGGGAGATAATTTCCCGCCAGCCAAGGGAAGATAATTTTTAAAAAAATCAGGGGGAGATAATTTGTAAAAAAAAAATCAGGGGGAGATAATTTGTAAAAAAAAATCAAGGGGAGATAATTTGTAAAAAAAATCAGGGGGAGATAATTTGTAAAAAAAATCAGGGGGAGATAATTTGTAAAAAAATCAGGGGGAGATAATTTGTAAAAAAAAAATCAGGGGGAGATAATTTGTAAAAAAAATCAAGGGGAGATAATTTGTAAAAAAAAATCAGGGGGAGATAATTTGTAAAAAAAATCAGGGGGAGATAATTTGTAAAAAAAATCAGGGGGAGATAATTTGTAAAAAAAATCAGGGGGAGATAATTTGTAAAAAAAATCAGGGGGAGATAATTTGTAAAAAAAATCAGGGGGAGATAATTTGTAAAAAAAAATCAGGGGGAGATAATTTGTAAAAAAAATCAGGGGGAGATAATTTGTAAAAAAAATCAGGGGGAGATAATTTGTAAAAAAAATCAAGGGGAGATAATTTGCAGCCGTCCAAGGGGAGATAATTTTCAGCCGTCCAAGGAGAGGTAATTTCTAGCCGTCCAAGGGGAGATAATTTCCAGCCGTCCAAGGGGAGATAATTTCCAGCCGTCCAAGGGGAGATAATTTTTTTAAAAAAATCAGGCGGAGATAATTTGTAAAAAAAAAATCAGGGGGAGATAATTTGTAAAAAAAAATCAGTGGGAGATAATTTGTAAAAAAAAATCAGGGGGAGATAATTTGTAAAAAAAAATCAGGGGGAGATAATTTGTAAAAAAATCAAGGGGAGATAATTTCCAGCCGTCCAAGGGGAGATAATTTTCAGCCGTCCAAGGAGAGGTAATTTCTAGCCGTCCAAGGGGAGATAATTTCCAGCCGTCCAAGGGGAGATAATTTCCAGCCGTCCAAGGGGAGATAATTTCCAGCCGTCCAAGGAGACATATTTTCCAGCCGTCCAAGGAGAGGTAATTTCTAGCCGTCCAAGGGGAGATAAATTCCTGCCTCCAAGGGGAGATAATTTCCAGCCAGCCAAGGGGAGATAATTTGTAAAAAAATCAGGGGGAGATAATTTGTAAAAAAAATCAGGGGGAGATAATTTGTAAAAAAAAATCAGGGGGAGATAATTTGTAAAAAAAAATCAGGGAAGATAATTTGTAAAAAAAATCAGGGGAAGATAATTTGTAAAAAAAATCAAGGGGAGATAATTTCCAGCCGTCCAAGGGGAGATAATTTTCAGCCGTCCAAGGAGAGGTAATTTCTAGCCGTCCAAGGAGAGATAATTTCCAGCCGTCCAAGGGGAGATAATTTCCAGCCGTCCAAGGGGAGATGATTTTTTAAAAAAAATCAGGCGGAGATAAGTTGTAAAAAAAAATCAGGGGGAGATAATTTGTAAAAAAAAATCAGGGGGAGATAATTTGTAAAAAAAAATCAGGGGGAGATAATTTGTAAAAAAAATCAAGGGGAGATAATTTCCAGCCGTCCAAGGGAAGATAATTTCCAGCCCTCCAAGGGGCTATAATTTCCAGCGTCCAAGGGGAGATAATTTCCAGCCAGCGAAGGGGAGATAATTTTTTAAAAAAAATCACTGGGATATTTGTAAAAAAAATCAGGGGGAGATAATTTGTAAAAAAAATCAAGGGGAGATAATTTCCAGCCGTCCAAAGAGAGATAATTTCTAGCCGTCCAAGGGGAGATAATTTCCAGCCTTCCAAGGGGAGATAATTTTTTAAAAAATCAGGTGGAGATAATTTGTAAAAAAAATCAGTGGAGGATAATTTGTAAAAACAAAATCAAGGGCAGATAATTTCCAGCCGTCCAAGGGGAGATAATTTCCCGCCAGCCAAGGGAAGATAATATTTAAAAAAATCAGGCGGAGATAATTTGTAAAAAAAATCAGGGGGAGATAATTTGTAAAAAAATCAGGGGGAGATAATTTGTAAAAGAAAAATCAGGGGGAGATAATTTGTAAAAAAAATCAGGGGGAGATAATTTGTAAAAAAAATCAGGGGTAGATAATTTGTAAAAAAAAATCAGGGGGAGATAATTTGTAAAAAAAAATCAGGGGGAGATAATTTGTAAAAAAAATCAAGGGGAGATAATTTGCAGCCGTCCAAGGGGAGATAATTTTCAGCCGTCCAAGGAGAGATAATTTCTAGCCGTCCAAGGGGAGATAATTTCCAGCCGTCCAAGGGGAGATAATTTCCAGCCGTCCAAGGGGAGATAATTTTTTTTAAAAAATCAAGCGGAGATAATTTGTAAAAAAAAAATCAGGGGGAGATAATTTGTAAAAAAAAATCAGGGGGAGATAATTTGTAAAAAAAAATCAGGGGGAGATAATTTGTAAAAAAAATCAAGGGGAGATAATTTCCAGCCGTCCAAGGGAAGATAATTTCCAGCCGTCCAAGGGAAGATAATTTCCAGCCCTCCAAGGGGCTATAATTTCCAGCGTCCAAGGGGAGATAATTTCCAGCCAGCGAAGGGGAGATAATTTTTTTTTTAAAAATCAGGGGGAGATAATTTGTAAAAAAAATCAGGGGGAGATAATTTGTAAAAAAAAATCAGGGGGAGATAATTTGTAAAAAAAAATCAGGGGGAGATAATTTGTAAAAAAAATCAAGGGGAGATAATTTCCAGCCGTGCAAGGGAGATAATTTCCAGCCGTCCAAGGGGAGATAATTTACATCCTTCCAAGGGGAGATAATTTCCAGCCGTCCAAGGGGAGATAATTTCCCGCCAGCCAAGGGAAGATAATTTTTAAAAAAATCAGGGGGAGATAATTTGTAAAAAAAAAATCAGGGGGAGATAATTTGTAAAAAAAAATCAAGGGGAGATAATTTGTAAAAAAAATCAGGGGGAGATAATTTGTAAAAAAAATCAGGGGGAGATAATTTGTAAACAAATCAGGGGGAGATAATTTGTAAAAAAAAAATCAGGGGGAGATAATTTGTAAAAAAAAATCAAGGGGAGATAATTTGTAAAAAAAAATCAGGGGGAGATAATTTGTAAAAAAAAATCAGGGGGAGATAATTTGTAAAAAAAATCAAGGGGAGATAATTTGCAGCCGTCCAAGGGGAGATAATTTTCAGCCGTCCAAGGAGAGATAATTTCTAGCCGTCCAAGGGGAGATAATTTCCAGCCAGCGAAGGGGAGATAATTTTTTTTTTAAAAATCAGGGGGAGATAATTTGTAAAAAAAATCAGGGGGAGATAATTTGTAAAAAAAAATCAGGGGGAGATAATTTGTAAAAAAAAATCAGGGGGAGATAATTTGTAAAAAAAATCAAGGGGAGATAATTTCCAGCCGTGCAAGGGAGATAATTTCCAGCCGTCCAAGGGGAGATAATTTACATCCTTCCAAGGGGAGATAATTTCCAGCCGTCCAAGGGGAGATAATTTCCCGCCAGCCAAGGGAAGATAATTTTTAAAAAAATCAGGGGGAGATAATTTGTAAAAAAAAAATCAGGGGGAGATAATTTGTAAAAAAAAATCAAGGGGAGATAATTTGTAAAAAAAATCAGGGGGAGATAATTTGTAAAAAAAATCAGGGGGAGATAATTTGTAAACAAATCAGGGGGAGATAATTTGTAAAAAAAAAATCAGGGGGAGATAATTTGTAAAAAAAAATCAAGGGGAGATAATTTGTAAAAAAAAATCAGGGGGAGATAATTTGTAAAAAAAAATCAGGGGGAGATAATTTGTAAAAAAAATCAAGGGGAGATAATTTGCAGCCGTCCAAGGGGAGATAATTTTCAGCCGTCCAAGGAGAGATAATTTCTAGCCGTCCAAGGGGAGATAATTTCCAGCCGTCCAAGGGGAGATAATTTCCAGCCGTCCAAGGGGAGATAATTTTTTTTAAAAAATCAAGCGGAGATAATTTGTAAAAAAAAAATCAGGGGGAGATAATTTGTAAAAAAAAATCAGGGGGAGATAATTTGTAAAAAAAAATCAGGGGGAGATAATTTGTAAAAAAAATCAAGGGGAGATAATTTCCAGCCGTCCAAGGGAAGATAATTTCCAGCCCTCCAAGGGGCTATAATTTCCAGCGTCCAAGGGGAGATAATTTCCAGCCAGCGAAGGGGAGATAATTTTTTTTTTAAAAATCATGCGGGGATAATTTGTAAAAAAAATCAGGGGGAGATAATTTGTAAAAAAAATCAAGGGGAGATAATTTCCAGCCGTCCAAAGAGAGATAATTTCTAGCCGTCCAAGGGGAGATAATTTCCAGCCGTCCAAGGGGAGATAATTTCCCGCCAGCCAAGGGAAGATAATTTTTTAAAAAATCAGGCGGAGATTGTAAAAAAAATCAGGGGGAGATAATTTGTAAAAAAATCAGGGGGGGATAATTTGTAAAAAAAAAATCAGGGGGAGATAATTTGTAAAAAAAAATCAGAGGGAGATAATTTGTAAAAAAAATCAGGGAGAGATAATTTGTAAAAAAAATCAGGGGTAGATAATTTGTAAAAAAAATCAGGGGGAGATAATTTGTAAAAAAAAATCAGGGGGAGATAATTTGTAAAAAAAATCAAGGGGAGATAATTTGCAGCCGTCCAAGGGGAGATAATTTCCCGCCAGCCAAGGGAAGATAATTTTTTAAAAAATCAGGCGGAGATTGTAAAAAAAATCAGGGGGAGATAATTTGTAAAAAAAATCAAGGGGAGATAATTTCCAGCCGTCCAAGGGAAGATAATTTCCAGCCCTCCAAGGGGCTATAATTTCCAGCGTCCAAGGGGAGATAATTTCCAGCCAGCGAAGGGGAGATAATTTTTTTTTTAAAAATCATGCGGGGATAATTTGTAAAAAAAATCAGGGGGAGATAATTTGTAAAAAAAATCAAGGGGAGATAATTTCCAGCCGTCCAAAGAGAGATAATTTCTAGCCGTCCAAGGGGAGATAATTTCCAGCCGTCCAAGGGGAGATAATTTCCCGCCAGCCAAGGGAAGATAATTTTTTAAAAAATCAGGCGGAGATTGTAAAAAAAATCAGGGGGAGATAATTTGTAAAAAAAATCAGGGGGAGATAATTTGTAAAAAAAATCAGGGGGAGATAATTTGTAAAAAAAAATCAGGGGGAGATAATTTGTAAAAAAAAATCAGGGGGAGATAATTTGTAAAAAAATCAGGGGGAGATAATTTGTAAAAAAAATCAGGGGGAGATAATTTGTAAAAAAAATCAAGGGGAGATAATTTGCAGCCGTCCAAGGGGAGATAATTTTCAGCCGTCCAAGGAGAGGTAATTTCTAGCCGTCCAAGGGGAGATAATTTCCAGCCGTCCAAGGGGAGATAATTTCCAGCCGTCCAAGGGGAGATAATTTTTTTTAAAAAATCAGGCGGAGATAATTTGTAAAAAAAAATCAGGGGGAGATAATTTGTAAAAAAAAATCAGTGGGAGATAATTTGTAAAAAAAAATCAGGGGGAGATAATTTGTAAAAAAAATCAAGGGGAGATAATTTCCAGCCGTCCAAGGGAAGATAATTTCCAGCCCTCCAAGAGGCTATAATTTCCAGCGTCCAAGGGGAGATAATTTCCAGCCAGCGAAGGGGAGATAATTTTTTTTTAAAAAATCATGGGGGGATAATTTGTAAAAAAAATCAAGGGGAGATAATTTGCAGCCGTCCAAGGGGAGATAATTTTCAGCCGTCCAAGGAGAGGTAATTTCTAGCCGTCCAAGGGGAGATAATTTCCAGCCGTCCAAGGGGAGATAATTTCCAGCCGTCCAAGGGGAGATAATTTTTTTAAAAAAATCAGGCGGAGATAATTTGTAAAAAAAAAATCAGGGGGAGATAATTTGTAAAAAAAAATCAGGGGGAGATAATTTGTAAAAAAAATCAAGGGGAGATAATTTCCAGCCGTCCAAGGGAAGATAATTTCCAGCCCTCCAAGGGGCTATAATTTCCAGCGTCCAAGGGGAGATAATTTCCAGCCAGCGAAGGGGAGATAATTTTTTTTTTTAAAATCATGGGGAGATAATTTGTAAAAAAAATCAGGGGGAGATAATTTGTAAAAAAAATCAAGGGGAGATAATTTCCAGCCGTCCAAAGAGAGATAATTTCTAGCCGTCCAAGGGGAGATAATTTCCAGCCAAGGGGAGATAATTTCCAGCCGTCCATGGGGAGATAATTTTTTAAAAAATCAGGTGGAGATAATTTGTAAAAATAATCAGGGGAAGATAATTTGTAAAAACAAAATCAAGGGCAGATAATTTCCAGCCGTCCAAGGGGAGATAATTTCCAGCAGTGCAAGGGGAGATAATTTCCAGCCGTCAAGGGGAGATAATTTCCATCCTTCCAAGGGGAGATAATTTCCCGCCAGCCAAGGAGAGATAATATTTAAAAAAATCAGGCGTAGATAATTTGTAAAAAAAATCAGGGGGAGATAATTTGTAAAAAAAAAATCAGGGGGAGATAATTTGTAAAAAAATCAAGGGGAGATAATTTCCAGCCGTCCAAGGGGAGATAATTTTCAGCCGTCCAAGGAGAGGTAATTTCCAGCCGTCCAAGGGGAGATAATTTCCAGCCGTCCAAGGAGACATATTTTCCAGCCGTCCAAGGAGAGGTAATTTCTAGCCGTCCAAGGGGAGATAAATTCCAGCCTCCAAGGGGAGATAATTTCCAGCCAGCCAAGGGGAGATAATTTGTAAAAAAATCAGGGGCGATAGTTTGTAAAAAAAATCAGGGGGAGATAATTTGTAAAAAAAAATCAGGGGGAGATTTGTAAAAAAAATCAGAGGGAGATAATTTGTAAAAAAAATCAAAGGGAGATAATTTCCAGCCATCCAAAGAGAGATAATTTCTAGCCGTCCAAGGGGAGATAATTTCCAGCCAAGGGGAGATAATTTCCAGCCGTGCAAGGGGAGATAATTTCCAGCCGTCCAAGGGGAGATAATTTCCATCCTTCCAAGGGGAGATAATTTCCAGCCGTCCAAGGGGAGATAATTTCCCGCCAGCCAAGGGAAGATAATTTTTAAAAAAATCAGGCGGAGATTGTAAAAAAAATCAGGGGGAGATAATTTGTAAAAAAATCAGGGGGAGATAATTTGTAAAAAAAAAATCAGGGGGAGATAATTTGTAAAAAAAAATCAGGGGGAGATAATTTGTAAAAAAAAATCAGGGGGAGATAATTTGTAAAAAAAATCAGGGGTAGATAATTTGTAAAAAAAATGAGGGGGAGATAATTTGTAAAAAAAAATCAGGGGGAGATAATTTGTAAAAAAAATCAAGGGGAGATAATTTGCAGCCGTCCAAGGGGAGATAATTTTCAGCCGTCCAAGGAGAGATAATTTCTAGCCGTCCAAGGGGAGATAATTTCCAGCCGTCCAAGGGGAGATAATTTCCAGCCGTCCAAGGGGAGATAATTTTTTTTAAAAAATCAAGCGGAGATAATTTGTAAAAAAAAAATCAGGGGGAGATAATTTGTAAAAAAAAATCAGGGGGAGACAATTTGTAAAAAAAAATCAGGGGGAGATAATTTGTAAAAAAAATCAAGGGGAGATAATTTCCAGCCGTCCAAGGGAAGATAATTTCCAGCCGTCCAAGGGAAGATAATTTCCAGCCCTCCAAGGGGCTATAATTTCCAGCGTCCAAGGGGAGATAATTTCCAGCCAGCGAAGGGGAGATAATTTTTTTTTTTTAAATCAGGGGGAGATAATTTGTAAAAAAAATCAGGGGGAGATAATTTGTAAAAAAAAATCAGGGGGAGATAATTTGTAAAAAAAAATCAGGGGGAGATAATTTGTAAAAAAAATCAAGGGGAGATAATTTCCAGCCGTGCAAGGGGAGATAATTTCCAGCCGTCCAAGGGGAGATAATTTACATCCTTCCAAGGGGAGATAATTTCCAGCCGTCCAAGGGGAGATAATTTCCCGCCAGCCAAGGGAAGATAATTTTTAAAAAAATCAGGGGGAGATAATTTGTAAAAAAAAAATCAGGGGGAGATAATTTGTAAAAAAAAATCAAGGGGAGATAATTTGTAAAAAAAATCAGGGGGAGATAATTTGTAAAAAAAATCAGGGGGAGATAATTTGTAAAAAAATCAGGGGGAGATAATTTGTAAAAAAAAAATCAGGGGGAGATAATTTGTAAAAAAAAATCAAGGGGAGATAATTTATTAAAAAAAATCAGGGGGAGATAATTTGTAAAAAAAATCAGGGGGAGATAATTTGTAAAAAAAATCAGGGGGAGATAATTTGTAAAAAAAAATCAGGGGGAGATAATTTGTAAAAAAAAATCAGGGGGAGATAATTTGTAAAAAAAATCAGGGGGAGATAATTTGTAAAAAAAATCAGGGGGAGATAATTTGTAAAAAAAATCAAGGGGAGATAATTTGCAGCCGTCCAAGGGGAGATAATTTTCAGCCGTCCAAGGAGAGGTAATTTCTAGCCGTCCAAGGGGAGATAATTTCCAGCCGTCCAAGGGGAGATAATTTCCAGCCGTCCAAGGGGAGATAATTTTTTTTTAAAAATCAGGCGGAGATAATTTGTAAAAAAAAAAATCAGGGGGAGATAATTTGTAAAAAAAAATCAGGGGGAGATAATTTGTAAAAAAAAATCAGGGGGAGATAATTTGTAAAAAAAATCAAGGGGAGATAATTTCCAGCCGTCCAAGGGGAGATAATTTCCAGCCGTCCAAGGGGAGATAATTTACATCCTTCCAAGGGGAGATAATTTCCAGCCGTCCAAGGGGAGATAATTTCCCGCCAGCCAAGGGAAGATAATTTTTAAAAAAATCAGGGGGAGATAATTTGTAAAAAAAAAATCAGGGGGAGATAATTTGTAAAAAAAAATCAAGGGGAGATAATTTGTAAAAAAAATCAGGGGGAGATAATTTGTAAAAAAAATCAGGGGGAGATAATTTGTAAAAAAATCAGGGGGAGATAATTTGTAAAAAAAAAATCAGGGGGAGATAATTTGTAAAAAAAATCAGGGGGAGATAATTTGTAAAAAAAAATCAGGGGGAGATAATTTGTAAAAAAAATCAAGGGGAGATAATTTCCAGCCGTCCAAGGGAAGATAATTTCCAGCCCTCCAAGGGGCTATAATTTCCAGCGTCCAAGGGGAGATAATTTCCAGCCAGCGAAGGGGAGATAATTTTTTTTTTAAAAATCATGGGGGGATAATTTGTAAAAAAAATCAAGGGGAGATAATTTGCAGCCGTCCAAGGGGAGATAATTTTCAGCCGTCCAAGGAGAGGTAATTTCTAGCCGTCCAAGGGGAGATAATTTCCAGCCGTCCAAGGGGAGATAATTTCCCGCCAGCCAAGGGAAGATAATTTTTTAAAAAATCAGGCGGAGATTGTAAAAAAAATCAGGGGGAGATAATTTGTAAAAAAAATCAGGGGGAGATAATTTGTAAAAAAAATCAGGGGGAGATAATTTGTAAAAAAAAATCAGGGGGAGATAATTTGTAAAAAAAAATCAGGGGGAGATAATTTGTAAAAAAATTCAGGGGGAGATAATTTGTAAAAAAAATCAGGGGGAGATAATTTGTAAAAAAAATCAAGGGGAGATAATTTGCAGCCGTCCAAGGGGAGATAATTTTCAGCCGTCCAAGGAGAGGTAATTTCTAGCCGTCCAAGGGGAGATAATTTCCAGCCGTCCAAGGGGAGATAATTTCCAGCCGTCCAAGGGGAGATAATTTTTTTAAAAAAATCAGGCGGAGATAATTTGTAAAAAAAAAATCAGGGGGAGATAATTTGTAAAAAAAAATCAGTGGGAGATAATTTGTAAAAAAAAATCAGGGGGAGATAATTTGTAAAAAAAATCAAGGGGAGATAATTTCCAGCCGTGCAAGGGGAGATAATTTCCAGCCGTCCAAGGGGAGATAATTTACATCCTTCCAAGGGGAGATAATTTCCAGCCGTCCAAGGGGAGATAATTTCCCGCCAGCCAAGGGAAGATAATTTTTAAAAAAATCAGGGGGAGATAATTTGTAAAAAAAAAATCAGGGGGAGATAATTTGTAAAAAAAAATCAAGGGGAGATAATTTGTAAAAAAAATCAGGGGGAGATAATTTGTAAAAAAAATCAGGGGGAGATAATTTGTAAAAAAATCAGGGGGAGATAATTTGTAAAAAAAAAATCAGGGGGAGATAATTTGTAAAAAAAATCAAGGGGAGATAATTTGTAAAAAAAAATCAGGGGGAGATAATTTGTAAAAAAAATCAGGGGGAGATAATTTGTAAAAAAAATCAGGGGGAGATAATTTGTAAAAAAAATCAGGGGGAGATAATTTGTAAAAAAAATCAGGGGGAGATAATTTGTAAAAAAAATCAGGGGGAGATAATTTGTAAAAAAAAATCAGGGGGAGATAATTTGTAAAAAAAATCAGGGGGAGATAATTTGTAAAAAAAATCAGGGGGAGATAATTTGTAAAAAAAATCAAGGGGAGATAATTTGCAGCCGTCCAAGGGGAGATAATTTTCAGCCGTCCAAGGAGAGGTAATTTCTAGCCGTCCAAGGGGAGATAATTTCCAGCCGTCCAAGGGGAGATAATTTCCAGCCGTCCAAGGGGAGATAATTTTTTTAAAAAAATCAGGCGGAGATAATTTGTAAAAAAAAAATCAGGGGGAGATAATTTGTAAAAAAAAATCAGTGGGAGATAATTTGTAAAAAAAAATCAGGGGGAGATAATTTGTAAAAAAAAATCAGGGGGAGATAATTTGTAAAAAAATCAAGGGGAGATAATTTCCAGCCGTCCAAGGGGAGATAATTTTCAGCCGTCCAAGGAGAGGTAATTTCTAGCCGTCCAAGGGGAGATAATTTCCAGCCGTCCAAGGGGAGATAATTTCCAGCCGTCCAAGGGGAGATAATTTCCAGCCGTCCAAGGAGACATATTTTCCAGCCGTCCAAGGAGAGGTAATTTCTAGCCGTCCAAGGGGAGATAAATTCCTGCCTCCAAGGGGAGATAATTTCCAGCCAGCCAAGGGGAGATAATTTGTAAAAAAATCAGGGGGAGATAATTTGTAAAAAAAATCAGGGGGAGATAATTTGTAAAAAAAAATCAGGGGGAGATAATTTGTAAAAAAAAATCAGGGAAGATAATTTGTAAAAAAAATCAGGGGAAGATAATTTGTAAAAAAAATCAAGGGGAGATAATTTCCAGCCGTCCAAGGGGAGATAATTTTCAGCCGTCCAAGGAGAGGTAATTTCTAGCCGTCCAAGGAGAGATAATTTCCAGCCGTCCAAGGGGAGATAATTTCCAGCCGTCCAAGGGGAGATGATTTTTTAAAAAAAATCAGGCGGAGATAAGTTGTAAAAAAAAATCAGGGGGAGATAATTTGTAAAAAAAAATCAGGGGGAGATAATTTGTAAAAAAAAATCAGGGGGAGATAATTTGTAAAAAAAATCAAGGGGAGATAATTTCCAGCCGTCCAAGGGAAGATAATTTCCAGCCCTCCAAGGGGCTATAATTTCCAGCGTCCAAGGGGAGATAATTTCCAGCCAGCGAAGGGGAGATAATTTTTTAAAAAAAATCACTGGGATATTTGTAAAAAAAATCAGGGGGAGATAATTTGTAAAAAAAATCAAGGGGAGATAATTTCCAGCCGTCCAAAGAGAGATAATTTCTAGCCGTCCAAGGGGAGATAATTTCCAGCCTTCCAAGGGGAGATAATTTTTTAAAAAATCAGGTGGAGATAATTTGTAAAAAAAATCAGTGGAGGATAATTTGTAAAAACAAAATCAAGGGCAGATAATTTCCAGCCGTCCAAGGGGAGATAATTTCCCGCCAGCCAAGGGAAGATAATATTTAAAAAAATCAGGCGGAGATAATTTGTAAAAAAAATCAGGGGGAGATAATTTGTAAAAAAATCAGGGGGAGATAATTTGTAAAAGAAAAATCAGGGGGAGATAATTTGTAAAAAAAATCAGGGGGAGATAATTTGTAAAAAAAATCAGGGGTAGATAATTTGTAAAAAAAAATCAGGGGGAGATAATTTGTAAAAAAAAATCAGGGGGAGATAATTTGTAAAAAAAATCAAGGGGAGATAATTTGCAGCCGTCCAAGGGGAGATAATTTTCAGCCGTCCAAGGAGAGATAATTTCTAGCCGTCCAAGGGGAGATAATTTCCAGCCGTCCAAGGGGAGATAATTTCCAGCCGTCCAAGGGGAGATAATTTTTTTTAAAAAATCAAGCGGAGATAATTTGTAAAAAAAAAATCAGGGGGAGATAATTTGTAAAAAAAAATCAGGGGGAGATAATTTGTAAAAAAAAATCAGGGGGAGATAATTTGTAAAAAAAATCAAGGGGAGATAATTTCCAGCCGTCCAAGGGAAGATAATTTCCAGCCGTCCAAGGGAAGATAATTTCCAGCCCTCCAAGGGGCTATAATTTCCAGCGTCCAAGGGGAGATAATTTCCAGCCAGCGAAGGGGAGATAATTTTTTTTTTAAAAATCAGGGGGAGATAATTTGTAAAAAAAATCAGGGGGAGATAATTTGTAAAAAAAAATCAGGGGGAGATAATTTGTAAAAAAAAATCAGGGGGAGATAATTTGTAAAAAAAATCAAGGGGAGATAATTTCCAGCCGTGCAAGGGAGATAATTTCCAGCCGTCCAAGGGGAGATAATTTACATCCTTCCAAGGGGAGATAATTTCCAGCCGTCCAAGGGGAGATAATTTCCCGCCAGCCAAGGGAAGATAATTTTTAAAAAAATCAGGGGGAGATAATTTGTAAAAAAAAAATCAGGGGGAGATAATTTGTAAAAAAAAATCAAGGGGAGATAATTTGTAAAAAAAATCAGGGGGAGATAATTTGTAAAAAAAATCAGGGGGAGATAATTTGTAAACAAATCAGGGGGAGATAATTTGTAAAAAAAAAATCAGGGGGAGATAATTTGTAAAAAAAAATCAAGGGGAGATAATTTGTAAAAAAAAATCAGGGGGAGATAATTTGTAAAAAAAAATCAGGGGGAGATAATTTGTAAAAAAAATCAAGGGGAGATAATTTGCAGCCGTCCAAGGGGAGATAATTTTCAGCCGTCCAAGGAGAGATAATTTCTAGCCGTCCAAGGGGAGATAATTTCCAGCCAGCGAAGGGGAGATAATTTTTTTTTTAAAAATCAGGGGGAGATAATTTGTAAAAAAAATCAGGGGGAGATAATTTGTAAAAAAAAATCAGGGGGAGATAATTTGTAAAAAAAAATCAGGGGGAGATAATTTGTAAAAAAAATCAAGGGGAGATAATTTCCAGCCGTGCAAGGGAGATAATTTCCAGCCGTCCAAGGGGAGATAATTTACATCCTTCCAAGGGGAGATAATTTCCAGCCGTCCAAGGGGAGATAATTTCCCGCCAGCCAAGGGAAGATAATTTTTAAAAAAATCAGGGGGAGATAATTTGTAAAAAAAAAATCAGGGGGAGATAATTTGTAAAAAAAAATCAAGGGGAGATAATTTGTAAAAAAAATCAGGGGGAGATAATTTGTAAAAAAAATCAGGGGGAGATAATTTGTAAACAAATCAGGGGGAGATAATTTGTAAAAAAAAAATCAGGGGGAGATAATTTGTAAAAAAAAATCAAGGGGAGATAATTTGTAAAAAAAAATCAGGGGGAGATAATTTGTAAAAAAAAATCAGGGGGAGATAATTTGTAAAAAAAATCAAGGGGAGATAATTTGCAGCCGTCCAAGGGGAGATAATTTTCAGCCGTCCAAGGAGAGATAATTTCTAGCCGTCCAAGGGGAGATAATTTCCAGCCGTCCAAGGGGAGATAATTTCCAGCCGTCCAAGGGGAGATAATTTTTTTTAAAAAATCAAGCGGAGATAATTTGTAAAAAAAAAATCAGGGGGAGATAATTTGTAAAAAAAAATCAGGGGGAGATAATTTGTAAAAAAAAATCAGGGGGAGATAATTTGTAAAAAAAATCAAGGGGAGATAATTTCCAGCCGTCCAAGGGAAGATAATTTCCAGCCCTCCAAGGGGCTATAATTTCCAGCGTCCAAGGGGAGATAATTTCCAGCCAGCGAAGGGGAGATAATTTTTTTTTTAAAAATCATGCGGGGATAATTTGTAAAAAAAATCAGGGGGAGATAATTTGTAAAAAAAATCAAGGGGAGATAATTTCCAGCCGTCCAAAGAGAGATAATTTCTAGCCGTCCAAGGGGAGATAATTTCCAGCCGTCCAAGGGGAGATAATTTCCCGCCAGCCAAGGGAAGATAATTTTTTAAAAAATCAGGCGGAGATTGTAAAAAAAATCAGGGGGAGATAATTTGTAAAAAAATCAGGGGGGGATAATTTGTAAAAAAAAAATCAGGGGGAGATAATTTGTAAAAAAAAATCAGAGGGAGATAATTTGTAAAAAAAATCAGGGAGAGATAATTTGTAAAAAAAATCAGGGGTAGATAATTTGTAAAAAAAATCAGGGGGAGATAATTTGTAAAAAAAAATCAGGGGGAGATAATTTGTAAAAAAAATCAAGGGGAGATAATTTGCAGCCGTCCAAGGGGAGATAATTTCCCGCCAGCCAAGGGAAGATAATTTTTTAAAAAATCAGGCGGAGATTGTAAAAAAAATCAGGGGGAGATAATTTGTAAAAAAAATCAAGGGGAGATAATTTCCAGCCGTCCAAGGGAAGATAATTTCCAGCCCTCCAAGGGGCTATAATTTCCAGCGTCCAAGGGGAGATAATTTCCAGCCAGCGAAGGGGAGATAATTTTTTTTTTAAAAATCATGCGGGGATAATTTGTAAAAAAAATCAGGGGGAGATAATTTGTAAAAAAAATCAAGGGGAGATAATTTCCAGCCGTCCAAAGAGAGATAATTTCTAGCCGTCCAAGGGGAGATAATTTCCAGCCGTCCAAGGGGAGATAATTTCCCGCCAGCCAAGGGAAGATAATTTTTTAAAAAATCAGGCGGAGATTGTAAAAAAAATCAGGGGGAGATAATTTGTAAAAAAAATCAGGGGGAGATAATTTGTAAAAAAAATCAGGGGGAGATAATTTGTAAAAAAAAATCAGGGGGAGATAATTTGTAAAAAAAAATCAGGGGGAGATAATTTGTAAAAAAATCAGGGGGAGATAATTTGTAAAAAAAATCAGGGGGAGATAATTTGTAAAAAAAATCAAGGGGAGATAATTTGCAGCCGTCCAAGGGGAGATAATTTTCAGCCGTCCAAGGAGAGGTAATTTCTAGCCGTCCAAGGGGAGATAATTTCCAGCCGTCCAAGGGGAGATAATTTCCAGCCGTCCAAGGGGAGATAATTTTTTTTAAAAAATCAGGCGGAGATAATTTGTAAAAAAAAATCAGGGGGAGATAATTTGTAAAAAAAAATCAGTGGGAGATAATTTGTAAAAAAAAATCAGGGGGAGATAATTTGTAAAAAAAATCAAGGGGAGATAATTTCCAGCCGTCCAAGGGAAGATAATTTCCAGCCCTCCAAGAGGCTATAATTTCCAGCGTCCAAGGGGAGATAATTTCCAGCCAGCGAAGGGGAGATAATTTTTTTTTAAAAAATCATGGGGGGATAATTTGTAAAAAAAATCAAGGGGAGATAATTTGCAGCCGTCCAAGGGGAGATAATTTTCAGCCGTCCAAGGAGAGGTAATTTCTAGCCGTCCAAGGGGAGATAATTTCCAGCCGTCCAAGGGGAGATAATTTCCAGCCGTCCAAGGGGAGATAATTTTTTTAAAAAAATCAGGCGGAGATAATTTGTAAAAAAAAAATCAGGGGG
>CAXHJY010001033.1:7500-10000 GCA_964016885.1 Eledone cirrhosa
TATATTCAAAGGAGGGAACGCACAGAACTAAGACCATGGGAAAACAAACACAATGAGACGGAGTATATTGGTCGTTACAATTTATTCCAAAATCAAGCAGAGACAAGTTATGCCTTTAGGTAAATTACTCAAAAATATATATATACATATATATATTAGAAAGTGAGGTTTTTTTTACAAAATGAAAAATAACCGAGGTGTCCTACACGAGTGAAAGTATAAAGAAAAAAAGATGAAATCGAAAATGCAACTGGAGTCTTATTTTAAAAAAATATATATATTTATTTGGTTCCTTTACCGGTTTCGCAGTTCTTCTGCTTTTCAAGAAGTAGAGTTGAGATGGGGGGTCTGTGGTTTTTCTCACATCTCACATATATATATATATATATAATTATGAAAGTAAAACATCGGCTCTGTTTAATTACATTGAGCTATACCTTTTACTGTCATTTCTATAATACGAAGAGGGTGTTTAACTCCAACACGCTCCAGTATTTTAATATTTTAATCCTTATATATATATATATACATATATATATATATATATATATATATATATATATATATATATATATATATAAGGAAGGAAATGTGGTAAGGAACCAGATGGACCATAACGCACCAAAGTACTCAATACTTAGAGTAGTAGAGTGGGTAATAGGAACGAGTAGGACCCCGACGGCTGAGTCCAGAATTAGCAGTCGAAACGGCTTGAGCTCAGCCGTCGGGGTCCTACTCGTTCCTATATATATATATATGGCGTAAACGTCACAATACAATAGGAGGGAACATGATAATAGTATCACTGATGATGTTGCAGATGTGCAACGAAAGAACTTTGATAGACTATATATATATATATATATTTTTTTTTTATCTGTATTTTTAACCGTTGGTCAATCAATGATAAACATTGATTGCCAAATAAATTAACTATGGAGATATAAAAGATACAGAAGTGAAAACCAACCAAACACTGAGTGTGTTCTGTTATTATTTCTGGCAATATTATAACAGTATGACCCTCCCCAAGTATAACAATATATATATATATATATATATATATATGTATGTATGTATGTATGTATGTATGTATGTATGTATGTATGTATGTATGTATCATATATATATATATAGTGTAGGTGACTCAGTGAATTACTGGTGGTGGTACCAAAGCAAGCACTCTATGCACAGGCAGGCTGTATATATTAAAAAAAAAGCGACGAAATTTCCTTTACACACACACACATATATATATATATATATATATATATATATATGTATATATATATATGTGTGTGTGTGTCTGTGTGTATATAAGTGTGAGTATGTATATATATATATATGTGTGTGTGTGTGTGTGTGTGTGTGTATATATATGTGTGTGTGTATGTATATATATATATGTGTGTGTGTGTGTATATGTGTGTGTGTGTATATATATATATATATATGTGTGTGTGTATACATATATATTACAACAACAGAAGGCTGGACTAGAAAAATGCTTTTAAAGATTTAATGTTGCAAAAACCACCATGAACAACCCCCACCTCCAACACACATTATATATATATACAGTCATATATATATATATATATACACAGTCATATACACAGTCATATATATTACGTATTCATTAATATACATAAAAGGAATATAATATATATATATATAATATACATGAAATGAATATAATATATATATATATATATATATATATATATATATATATATATATATATATATAAATATAAATATATATATATAACATACATAAAATAATATATATATAATATACATAAAATAAATATAATATAATATATATATATATATATACATATATATATACATATATATATATAATATACATAAAATAAATATATAATATATATATATATATATATATATATATACATATATATAATATTCATAAAATAAATATAATATAATATACATATATATATATATATATATATATATATATATATATATACATATATATATATATAATATACATAAAATAAATATAATATACATATATATATATATATATATATATATATAATATACATAAAACGAATATGTGTATATATATATATATATAATATGCATGCATACATACATACATACATACATACAGAGTGTCCCCAAAAATGTATACACATATTTATCAGAATGCAAATGAAGTGTGTATACATTTTCAGGGACAGCCTGTATATAGAGTGTTTACGTAAAAACAACTTTAATTTCAAAGGTTTCTGGCGTTCTATGGAGAATTCAGAGTATTTTCTTAATAAAATAATTTCGTTATAAATCTCGAGGGACTCGGGTAGATATTTCTGGGTGGGTAGGACTGATACCCTGGGTAGGAGAAAAATGTTAAGTCTGCAATTGTGTTCTGTATGTATGAATAAATGCACACATATATATATGAATGTATGTATGTATATAAATATATATATATATGTATGTATATGTATGTATATATATATATATA
>CAXHJY010001033.1:17500-20000 GCA_964016885.1 Eledone cirrhosa
TGGTGGTGGTGGTGGTGGCGGTGTAGTGGTGGTGGTGTAGTGGTGGGAAGTGGTGATGGTGTGGTGGTGGTGAAGTGGTGGTGGTGAATGGAAGTGGTGGTGGTGGTATGTGTTGTGTAGGGGAGTTTGTGGTGGTGGTTGTGGTTTAGTAGTGGTGGTGGTGGTGGTGGTGGCGGTGTAGTGGGGATAGTGGTGTAGTGGTGGTGGTGGGAAGTGGTGGTGGTGTAGTGGTGGGAAGTGGTGGTGGTGTGGTGGTGGTGAATGGAAGTGGTGGTGGTGGTGGTATGTGTTGTGTAGGGGAGTTTGTGGTGGTGGTTGTGGTTTAGTAGTGGTGGTGGTGGTGGTGGTGGCGGTGTAGTGGGGATAGTGGTGCAGTGGTGATGTGGTGTAGTGGTGGTGGTGGGAAGTGGTGGTGGTGTAGTGGTGGGAAGTGGTGGTGGTGTGGTGGTGGTGAAGTGGTGGTGGTGAATGGAAGTGGTGGTGGTGGTATGTGTTGTGTAGGGGAGTTTGTGGTGGTGGTTGTGGTTTAGTAGTGGTGGTGGTGGTGGTGCAGTGGTGGTGGTGCAGTGGTGGTGGTGCAGTGGTGATGTGTAGTGGGGTTGATGGTGGCGGTGGTGGAGAAATATATATAATTTCTATCAGGTATCTATATTTTAGATGACTGTTAATTTTTAATATGATACCGTAATGAACGAAGTGTCCTTACATTCTCTACAGATTATCTCCTGTTAAAGTTGATATATTCTATCGTACACATATATATATATATATATATATAGGAACGAGTAGGACCCCGACGGCTGAGCTCAAGCCGTTTCAACGGCTAATTCTGGACTAAAATCTAGACTAAAATTCTGGACTAAAATCAGTGTTAGTCCAGAATTAGCCGTCGAAACGGCTTGAGCTCAGCCGTCGGGGTCCTACTCGTTCCTATTACCCACTCTACTACCCTAAGTATTGAGTACTTTGGTGCGTTATGGTCCACCTGGTTCCTTACCACATTTCCTTCGTTATATATATATATATATATATATATATATATATATATATATATATATATATATATATATATATATATGCAAAAGTTTTATTTAAAATTGTTGGGTTACAACGAGTAAATATTTTATAACTGATATAAAGCACTCGACAAGTTTTTGGAGTAGATATACGATATTAAACAAATGGAAACTATATTTATAAAACTATATTTATTTCATTATACATATTTCAGGGATACCATATTAAAAATATAGTATGCCTTCTTCAGATAAAATACAATATATAAGCAGTTTTATAAATAAATTTGACGTACCATAAATATTGTTCAACTACCAAACCAACTTTTTTAAATGGAAGTTGAACAATATTTATGGTACGTCAAATTTATTTATAAAACTGCTTATATATTGTATTTTATCTGAAGAAGGCATGCCATATTTTTAATATGGTATCCCTGAAATATGTATAATGAAATAAATATGGTTTTATAAATATAGTTTCCATTTGTTTAATATCGTATATATATATATATATATATATATATATATTATGAACAGGTAGATATTTAAATTATTTTTTAATTTATTTAAAGGATTGTTTAATGTTTGTTTGTTCTGCTCATCAATTTTTATAGTTCTGGTATCTCTAATTAGTACCATAGAACAACAATTATATTATAGACACCCTATATATCTCAGTGTGTACTTAATACTCAGTGAGATATTTACCCTCATTTTTATATATATATATATATATATATATATATATATATATATATATATATATATATATATAGGTATGTATATATATATATGTTGGTATGTATGTTATATTTGATAATTTGTATAATTTTGTATAATTTTGTACATAGATCTGTTGAATATGCATACCAATTCTAACACATATATGTCCTAGAAACGATCGTTAAATAATGAACTTTTTTTGTTTAATATAAGGAACTGTTTCATTGTTTTATTCATTATTTTTTTTATATTTTATATATAAAATATATATATATATATATATATATATATATATATATATGTAGGAGGTGAGTTTTATTGTAGTACAATAATGCAATGCAGATATCGGATAAGAAGCACTCTACAGTTTGTAGGACTGGAGTATACATAATATATAAGATCAAAAGATGGTTAAAAGAGTTCCATGTATTTTATTATGCGCATTTCAAAAACAAATATTTTAAATCAACATATGTTGATTTAAAACTGCACTATTCACAAGTGTTTTTTAACCTTCATATCATGTCTTCCTATTTTATCTGATGAAAACACAAATATTATTGCATGATGATATTTGTTTTTGAAATGCGCATAATAAAATACATGGAACTCTTTTAACCATCTTTTGATCTTATATATTATATCTATATATATATATATATATGTACAATATGTCGATATATTTCTTATATCGATATTACTTGGGCATCCACTGATGAGTTTATAAAAGCCCGCTTGTGTATAAAACTACGGATTAT
>CAXHJY010001033.1:32500-40000 GCA_964016885.1 Eledone cirrhosa
GTGACTGGTGGTGGTGGTGGTGTGGGCTGGTGGTGTGGTGGTGGTGGTGATGGTGGTGGTGGTGGTGGTGTGGTGATGGTGGTGGTGTGGGCTGGTGGTGGTGATGGTGGTGGTGGTGTGGTGGGGGATGGTGGTGGTGGTGGGAGGTGGGCTGGTGGTGGTGGTGGTGTGGTGGGGGATGGTGGTAGTAGTGGCGGCGGTGTGGTGGTGGGTGGGGGTGGGGGCTGATGGTGGTGGCGGCGGTGTGATGGTGGGGGCTGATGGTGGTGGTGTTGATGGCGGTGTGGTGGTGTAGTGGTAGTTTGTGGAGGTGGTGTAGTGGTGGTGGTGATGTAGTGGTAGTTTGTGGAGGTGGTGTAGTGGTGGTGGTTGTGGTGTAGTGGTAGTTGTGTAGTGGCGGTGGTAGTGGTTTAGTGGTGGTGGTGGTGGTGACGTAGTGGTGGTGGTGTAGTGGTGGTGTAGTGGTAATGGTGTAGTGGTGATTTGTGGTGGTGGTGTAGTGGGGGCGGTAGCGTTAGACGTCATCGAGTGTAGGCCTGAGTTTTATATATACATACATCTATGTATATATACATATATGTATATATACATACATGTATATATACATACATGTATATATACATACATATAAACATGCATACATAAAAACATACATACATATATACATACATACACACACATATACACACACATACGTATATATATACATGCATATATACACGTACACACATACGTACACATATATACACATACACACACACATATACACATACACACACATATATACACATACACACATACATACATACACACATATATACACATACACACACATATATACACATACACACATATATACATACACACATATATACACATACACACACACACACACACATATATATATACACACTCATACATATACATACATACACACAAATCACATTTATACATTACATATATAAACAGGCGAGAGTCAAAAGTCATGACGTGTTTTGAAATGTTTATAATTTTGTTTACAAAGAAAGCCTTCGAGATTAAAAATATATATATTGTATGTATATATACATATACACATAAATAAATAAATATATATACATCTACCATATTTCCCGACGTCGAAGACGCTTCGTCCTCGTGGACCTGCCCTAATTTTGACAACCAAAAATTTGAAAAAAATTAATAAACAACTTTCGGTCTCCAGGACTTATGGTAGATATTTTAGACTTATTTTAGGTAAAAAATAGCGTTTCCGACGCCGAGAAATACGGTATATATATATATATATATATATATATATATATATATATATATATATAATAAAAAATAAAAAGAATTATTGCAACAATACAGCTCGCCATTTTGATTTATATATATATATAATAAAAAATAAAAAAAAATAATTGCAACAACACAGCACGCTATTTTGATTTATATATATATATATATATATATATATATATATATGTATATATATATGTATATATATATATATATATGTATGTATATATAATAAAAAAATTATTGCAACAATACCGCTTGCCATTTTGATTTTTATATATATATAATTTTAAAAAAAAAATTAATTCAACCACACAGCTCGCCATTTTGATTTATATATATATATATTTATATATATATATATATATATATATATATATATATATATATATATATATATATATATAATTTTTAAAAAAAATTAATTGCTACCACACATCTCGCCATTTTGATTTATATATATATATATATATGTATGTATATATAATAAAAAAAATTAAAAAATTAATTGCAACCACACAGCTTTCCACTTTGATTTATATATATATATATATATAATTTAAAAAAAAAAATTTAAATGCAACAAAACAGCTCGCCATTTTGATTTATATATATATATATATATATATATATATATATATATATATATATGTATATATATATATATATATATATGTATGTATATATAATAAAAAAATTATTGCAACAATACCGCTTGCCATTTTGATTTATATATATATATAATTTACAAAAAAAAATTAATTCAACCACACAGCTCGCCATTTTGATTTATATATATATATATATATATATATATATATATATATATATATATATATATATATATATATATATAATTTAAAAAAAAAATTAAATGCAACCACACATCTCGCCATTTTGATTTATATATATATATATATATATATATATATATATATATATATATATATATATATATATATATATATATATGTATATATATATATGACGGCGATGAATATGTTGAAACAAATATTGTTATATTTGGGGAGGGTCATATTGTTATAAAATTGCCGGAAATAATAATAAAACACACTCACTGTTTAGTTTGGACTGGTTTTCCCTACCCTAGCCCCAACCTTAACCCTATACACAGACATGACTCAACAGGTAGACAAATTAGGGAAGCAACTGAAACAGAACTAAGGAAACCGAAGTTGAACAGAAAAAATAAATGGAATAACAACAACAACAACAACAACAACAACGATACACAAACAGACAATAGTGACGTAAGATGGTGGTGGTGGGGATGTTGGTAGAAATGATGGTTATGGTGCTGATGATGATAATGGTGTCTGTTAATTAACACACCTGCTCTCTACTACCTTTTAATTAAGACAACTGCTGTCTACTACCTTTTAATTAAGACACCTGCTGTCTGTTAATTAAGACACCTGCTGTCTGTTAATTAAGACACCTGCTGTCTGTTAATTAAGACACCTGCTGTCTGTTAATTAAGACACCTGCTGTCTGTTAATTAAAACACCTGCTATCTACTACCTGTTAATTAAGACACCTGCTGTCTGTTAATTAAGACACCTGCTGTCTGTTAATTAAGACACCTGCTGTCTGTTAATTAAAACACCTGCTATCTACTACCTGTTAATTAAGACACCTGCTGTCTGTTAATTAAGACACCTGCTGTCTGTTAATTAAGACACCTGCTGTCTGTTAATTAAGACACCTGCTGTCTGTTAATTAAAACACCTGCTATCTACTACCTGTTAATTAAGACACCTGCTGTCTGTTAATTAAGACACCTGCTGTCTGTTAATTAAAACACCTGCTATCTACTACCTGTTAATTAAGACACCTGCTGTCTGTTAATTAAAACACCTGCTATCTACTACCTGTTAATTAAGACACCTGCTGTCTTAATTAAAACACCTGCTATCTACTACCTGTTAATTAAGACACCTGCTGTCTGTTAATTAAAACACCTGCTATCTACTACCTGTTAATTAAGACACCTGCTGTCTGTTAATTAAAACACCTGCTATCTACTACCTGTTAATTAAGACACCTGCTGTCTGTTAATTAAAACACCTGCTGTCTGTTAATTAAGACACCTGCTGTCTGTTAATTAAAACACCTGCTATCTACTACCTGTTAATTAAGACACCTGCTGTCTGTTAATTAAAACACCTGCTATCTACTACCTGTTAATTAAGACACCTGCTCTCTGTTAATTAAAACACCTGCTATCTACTACCTGTTAATTAAGACACCTGCTGTCTGTTAATTAAAACACCTGCTATCTACTACCTGTTAATTAAGACACCTGCTGTCTGTTAATTAAAACACCTGCTATCTACTACCTGTTAATTAAGACACCTGCTGTCTGTTAATTAAAACACCTGCTATCTACTACCTGTTAATTAAGACACCTGCTATCTACTACCTGTTAATTAAGACACCTGCTGTCTGTTAATTAAGACACCTGCTGTCTGTTAATTAAGACACCTGCTGTCTGTTAATTAAGACACCTGCTGTCTGTTAATTAAGACACCTGCTGTCTGTTAATTAAAACACCTGCTATCTACTACCTGTTAATTAAGACACCTGCTGTCTGTTAATTAAGACACCTGCTGTCTGTTAATTAAGACACCTGCTGTCTGTTAATTAAGACACCTGCTGTCTGTTAATTAAAACACCTGCTATCTACTACCTGTTAATTAAGACACCTGCTGTCTGTTAATTAAGACACCTGCTGTCTGTTAATTAAGACACCTGCTGTCTGTTAATTAAGACACCTGCTGTCTGTTAATTAAGACACCTGCTGTCTGTTAATTAAGACACCTGCTGTCTGTTAATTAAGACACCTGCTGTCTGTTAATTAAGACACCTGCTCTCTGTTAATTAAGACACCTGCTCTCTGTTAATTAAGACACCTGCTCTCTGTTAATTAAGACACCTGCTCTCTGTTAATTAAGACACCTGCTGTCTGTTAATTAAGACACCTGCTCTCTGTTAATTAAGACACCTGCTGTCTGTTAATTAAGACACCTGCTCTCTGTTAATTAAGACACCTGCTCTCTGTTAATTAAGACACCTGCTCTCTGTTAATTAAGACACCTGCTGTCTGTTAATTAAGACACCTGCTGTCTGTTAATTAAGACACCTGCTCTCTGTTAATTAAGACACCTGCTCTCTGTTAATTAAGACACCTGCTCTCTGTTAATTAAGACACCTGCTCTCTGTTAATTAAGACACCTGCTGTCTGTTAATTAAGACACCTGCTCTCTGTTAATTAAGACACCTGCTGTCTGTTAATTAAGACACCTGCTCTCTGTTAATTAAGACACCTGCTCTCTGTTAATTAAGACACCTGCTCTCTGTTAATTAAGACACCTGCTGTCTGTTAATTAAGACACCTGCTCTCTGTTAATTAAGACACCTGCTCTCTGTTAATTAAGACACCTGCTCTCTGTTAATTAAGACACCTGCTGTCTGTTAATTAAGACACCTGCTGTCTGTTAATTAAGACACCTGCTGTCTGTTAATTAAGACACCTGCTGTCTGTTAATTAAGACACCTGCTGTCTGTTAATTAAGACACCTGCTGTCTGTTAATTAAGACACCTGCTGTCTGTTAATTAAGACACCTGCTGTCTGTTAATTAAGACACCTGCTCTCTGTTAATTAAGACACCTGCTGTCTGTTAATTAAGACACCTGCTGTCTGTTAATTAAGACACCTGCTGTCTGTTAATTAAGACACCTGCTCTCTGTTAATTAAGACACCTGCTGTCTGTTAATTAAGACACCTGCTGTCTGTTAATTAAGACACCTGCTGTCTGTTAATTAAGACACCTGCTGTCTGTTAATCAACGCACCTGTTCTCTACTACCTGTTAATTAACACACCTGCTGTCTGTTAATCAACGCACCTGTTCTCTACTACCTGTTAATTAACACACCAGCTACCTGTTAATTAAGGGATTCACCTCTATAGCCTCACCATCATCACTACCAACATCACTACCATCATTAGAGGAGTGGATTCACAATTGTGAGGTTGTGAGTTCGAGTCCTTGACCGGGCGATACGTTATGTCCTTGGGCAAGACACTTTATTTCACGTTGCTCCTTCTACCTGGAGTTGGAAAATGTGGGAAATCCTTGGTACAGTTAGGTATGTTCTTAGTTTCACGCTTTATATAGGAAAGAGGAAAGAAAGTTCGACGTGTCGGGTTTAAGCCCTTCTTCAGGAGTATAAATTAGACAGGATCACAATGGAGAAACATGTACGACTAACAGCCGAAACATTACTTTTTCCTACAATATATATATATATATATATATATATATATATATATATATATATATATATAATCCTATTGCTGAATTCTACCACGTAGTGAATAGTCACTTCCACTATTATGGGCTTTCTGATTAAGTATAATAAATAATTAAGTATTGCATATGATTGAACAATATATATATATATATATATATAACGAATGAAATGTGGTAAGGAACCAGGTGGACCATAACGCACCAAAGTACTCAATACTTAGGGTAGTAGAGTGGGTAATAGGAACAAGTAAGACCCCGACGGCTGAGCTCAAGCCGTTTCGACGGCTAATTCTGTACTGAATGAAAATTTATACCAGAATAAATTTTCATTCAGTACAGAATTAGCCGTCGAAACGGCTTGAGCTCAGCCGTCGGGGTCTTACTTGTTCCTATATATATATATATATATATATATATATATATATATATATATACCCTGACTATACAACAGACACCACAGTCACCCTGAGCTCACCCAGAATTTAAAAAAACAAAACAACAAAACAAAAACGGATTAAAGTAGACCAAAAGACACTTACCTGAGAAAAATTCAGTTCGTTGAGGGGTACACACTGCTCCTCCACCTTCTCAACGGCTCCATTTATCTTGTTCAGCCTCTCGGCCTCCTGTGCCAGGTATAAATCCAAGACGGGCACGCCTCGGGCCTTGATGTCGCTCTCCGTTAAAGAGTTGACCATAAGCATTATCCATACGGGACGTTTTCTTTCCCAGTTTCCGGCAATAGCGTTAAAGAGGTAATCAGCGTAAAGGCCTCGACCCCTTTGATCATCCGTCAACCACTCAGGCATCATAAACTTTATATAATCCAAGTGTGCCTTTAGTCGTAGGTAAATATCCCGGGGGAGGACATTGGAAAGGTTTTCCCCGTGGGGGAGGAGCTGGCATTTTGCCAAAGCAGATATTGTATATGGGTCAGTTAGATCGAGCTCAAAGAACACATAGTCCGCCTGTTCGAAGGCTTTTTTCGTGTTTTCTGGGATAAAGTCCCAGACTTTGGTATAGGGTACATGGATGGTACCAAATAAATAAGAAGGGGTGTCACCATGCACCCGCCACAGGAAAGAGTTCAGTTTGCTCGGCTGTGCAGAGAAAAACACAGAGAAAAACACATTAAAAAACACAGAATAATAAAAGAATAGATTTTTAAAATATATATTTTTTTTTTTTTTTTTTTTAGAAAATCACAAAATATCTAAACACATACTATGTACAGTTGGCCCCTAAAGTTAGCAGGGATTACCATCTTAGAGCACTCGTGAAGAGTGAATATATATAAGAAGTAAGTGACATAGTCACTACTTTAAAACCGATAGCGTAAAGTCTTCTAAATGTTTTTAATTAAACATACGGTTATTGCCAAATATACTATACATAAATTCATGTATACATCGCTATTTCAGAGCACCAATCCTTATATATATATATATATTCAGTTTCAGAAGATCCCGTTAAGGGTGAAAGCCGCGTTTCTTTGCTTAAACTTTAATCTGTTATTTTAATAAATATTTGCTCTACGGTTCTTATATATTTGATATATATTTATCCTTATCGAGCCCTCTTTGGATTTTAGTCTTCAAATTTATTATTATTACTATATATATATATATATATATATATATATATATACACAGTATTTTCCGTTGTGTTGTAATATAGCAGCTGTTTTCAGGTTATGTAACTGTTATAGAAACACGTGTCAATAAATTCCTTTCAACTAAACTGTATCCATTCAAATCTTTATATATATATATATATATATATATATATATATATATATATAGGAACAAGTAAGACCCCGACGGCTGAGCTCAAGCCGTTTCGACGGCTAATTCTGCCCAGAATTAGCCGTCGAAACGGCTTG
>CAXHJY010001033.1:45000-52500 GCA_964016885.1 Eledone cirrhosa
GAGGTGTGGTGTGGTCTGGTTGACCAGGTATGTCGTGGTGTGGTGTTTATGGAGGTGTGGTGTGGTGTCGTCTGGTTGACCAGGTATGTCGTGGTGTGGTGTTTATGGAGGTGTGGTGTGGTCTGGTTGACCAGGTATGTCGTGGTGTGGTGTTTATGGCGGTGTGGTGTCGTCTGGTTGACCAGGTATGTCGTGGTGTGGTGTTTATGGAGGTGTGGTGTGGTCTGGTTGACCAGGTATGTCGTGGTGTGGTGTTTATGGAGGTGTGGTGTCGTCTGGTTGACCAGGTATGACGTGGTGTGGTGTTTATGGAGGTGTGGTGTGGTCTGGTTGACCAGGTATGCCGTGGTGTGGTGTTTATGGAGGTGTGGTGTCGTCTGGTTGACCAGGTATGTCGTGGTGTGGTGTTTATGGAGGTGTGGTGTGGTCTGGTTGACCAGGTATGTCGTGGTGTGGTGTTTATGGAGGTGTGGTGTGGTCTGGTTGACCAGGTATGTCGTGGTGTGGTGTTTATGGAGGTGTGGTGTCGTCTGGTTGACCAGGTATGTCGTGGTGTGGTGTTTATGGAGGTGTGGTGTCGTCTGGTTGACCAGGTATGTCGTGGTGTGGTGTTTATGGAGGTGTGGTGTGGTCTGGTTGACCAGGTATGTCGTGGTGTGGTGTTTATGGAGGTGTGGTGTCGTCTGGTTGACCAGGTATGTCGTGGTGTGGTGTTTATGGAGGTGTGGTGTGGTCTGGTTGACCAGGTATGTCGTGGTGTGGTGTTTATGGCGGTGTGGTGTCGTCTGGTCGACCAGGTATGACGTGGTGTGGTGTTTATGGAGGTGTGGTGTCGTCTGGTTGACCAGGTATGTCGTGGTGTGGTGTTTATGGAGGTGTGGTGTCGTCTGGTTGACCAGGTATGTCGTGGTGTGGTGTTTATGGCGGTGTGGTGTGGTCTGGTTGACCAGGTATGTCGTGGTGTGGTGTTTATGGAGGTGTGGTGTGGTCTGGTTGACCAGGTATGTCGTGGTGTGGTGTTTATGGAGGTGTGGTGTCGTCTGGTTGACCAGGTATGTCGTGGTGTGGTGTTTATGGAGGTGTGGTGTGGTCTGGTTGACCAGGTATGTCGTGGTGTGGTGTTTATGGAGGTGTGTGTGTGGTCTGGTTGACCAGGTATGTCGTGGTGTGGTGTTTATGGAGGTGTGGTGTGGTCTGGTTGACCAGGTATGTCGTGGTGTGGTGTTTATGGAGGTGTGGTGTCGTCTGGTTGACCAGGTATGTCGTGGTGTGGTGTTTATGGAGGTGTGGTGTCGTCTGGTTGACCAGGTATGTCGTGGTGTGGTGTTTATGGAGGTGTGGTGTGGTCTGGTTGACCAGGTATGTCGTGGTGTGGTGTTTATGGAGGTGTGGTGTCGTCTGGTTGACCAGGTATGTCGTGGTGTGGTGTTTATGGAGGTGTGGTGTGGTCTGGTTGACCAGGTATGTCGTGGTGTGGTGTTTATGGCGGTGTGGTGTCGTCTGGTTGACCAGGTATGTCGTGGTGTGGTGTTTATGGAGGTGTGGTGTGGTCTGGTTGACCAGGTATGTCGTGGTGTGGTGTTTATGGAGGTGTGGTGTCGTCTGGTTGACCAGGTATGTCGTGGTGTGGTGTTTATGGAGGTGTGGTGTGGTCTGGTTGACCAGGTATGTCGTGGTGTGGTGTTTATGGAGGTGTGGTGTGGTCTGGTTGACCAGGTATGTCGTGGTGTGGTGTTTATGGCGGTGTGGTGTCGTCTGGTTGACCAGGTATGTCGTGGTGTGGTGTTTATGGAGGTGTGGTGTGGTCTGGTTGACCAGGTATGTCGTGGTGTGGTGTTTATGGAGGTGTGGTGTCGTCTGGTTGACCAGGTATGTCGTGGTGTGGTGTTTATGGAGGTGTGGTGTGGTCTGGTTGACCAGGTATGTCGTGGTGTGGTGTTTATGGAGGTGTGGTGTCGTCTGGTTGACCAGGTATGTCGTGGTGTGGTGTTTACGGCGGTGTGGTGTCGTCTGGTTGACCAGGTATGTCGTGGTGTGGTGTTTATGGCGGTGCGGTGTCGTCTGGTTGACCAGGTATGTCGTGGTGTGGTGTTTATGGAGGTGTGGTGTCGTCTGGTTGACCAGGTATGTCGTGGTGTGGTGTTTATGGCGGTGTGGTGTCGTCTGGTTGACCAGGTATGTCGTGGTGTGGTGTTTATGGAGGTGTGGTGTGGTCTGGTTGACCAGGTATGTCGTGGTGTGGTGTTTATGGAGGTGTGGTGTCGTCTGGTTGACCAGGTATGTCGTGGTGTGGTGTTTATGGAGGTGTGGTGTGGTCTGGTTGACCAGGTATGTCGTGGTGTGGTGTTTATGGAGGTGTGGTGTGGTCTGGTTGACCAGGTATGTCGTGGTGTGGTGTTTATGGCGGTGTGGTGTCGTCTGGTTGACCAGGTATGTCGTGGTGTGGTGTTTATGGAGGTGTGGTGTGGTCTGGTTGACCAGGTATGTCGTGGTGTGGTGTTTATGGAGGTGTGGTGTCGTCTGGTTGACCAGGTATGTCGTGGTGTGGTGTTTATGGAGGTGTGGTGTGGTCTGGTTGACCAGGTATGTCGTGGTGTGGTGTTTATGGAGGTGTGGTGTCGTCTGGTTGACCAGGTATGTCGTGGTGTGGTGTTTATGGAGGTGTGGTGTCGTCTGGTTGACCAGGTATGTCGTGGTGTGGTGTTTATGGCGGTGTGGTGTCGTCTGGTTGACCAGGTATGACGTGGTGTGGTGTTTATGGAGGTGTGGTGTGGTCTGGTTGACCAGGTATGTCGTGGTGTGGTGTTTATGGAGGTGTGGTGTCGTCTGGTTGACCAGGTATGTCGTGGTGTGGTGTTTATGGAGGTGTGGTGTGGTCTGGTTGACCAGGTATGTCGTGGTGTGGTGTTTATGGCGGCGTGGTGTCGTCTGGTTGACCAGGTATGTCGTGGTGTGGTGTTTATGGAGGTGTGGTGTGGTCTGGTTGACCAGGTATGTCGTGGTGTGGTGTTTATGGAGGTGTGGTGTGGTCTGGTTGACCAGGTATGTCGTGGTGTGGTGTTTATGGAGGTGTGGTGTCGTCTGGTTGACCAGGTATGTCGTGGTGTGGTGTTTATGGAGGTGTGGTGTGGTCTGGTTGACCAGGTATGTCGTGGTGTGGTGTTTATGGCGGTGTGGTGTCGTCTGGTTGACCAGGTATGTCGTGGTGTGGTGTTTATGGCGGTGTGGTGTCGTCTGGTTGACCAGGTATGACGTGGTGTGGTGTTTATGGAGGTGTGGTGTGGTCTGGTTGACCAGGTATGTCGTGGTGTGGTGTTTATGGAGGTGTGGTGTCGTCTGGTTGACCAGGTATGTCGTGGTGTGGTGTTTATGGAGGTGTGGTGTGGTCTGGTTGACCAGGTATGTCGTGGTGTGGTGTTTATGGCGGTGTGGTGTCGTCTGGTTGACCAGGTATGTCGTGGTGTGGTGTTTATGGAGGTGTGGTGTGGTCTGGTTGACCAGGTATGTCGTGGTGTGGTGTTTATGGAGGTGTGGTGTCGTCTGGTTGACCAGGTATGACGTGGTGTGGTGTTTATGGAGGTGTGGTGTGGTGTGGTCTGGTTGACCAGGTATGTCGTGGTGTGGTGTTTATGGAGGTGTGGTGTCGTCTGGTTGACCAGGTATGTCGTGGTGTGGTGTTTATGGAGGTGTGGTGTGGTCTGGTTGACCAGGTATGTCGTGGTGTGGTGTTTATGGAGGTGTGGTGTCGTCTGGTTGACCAGGTATGTCGTGGTGTGGTGTTTATGGAGGTGTGGTGTCGTGTTGTTGACCAGGTATGTCGTGGTGTGGTGTTTATGGCGGTGTGGTGTCGTCTGGTTGACCAGGTATGTCGTGGTGTGGTGTTTATGGCGGTGTGGTGTCGTCTGGTTGACCAGGTATGTCGTGGTGTGGTGTTTATGGAGGTGTGGTGTCGTCTGGTTGACCAGGTATGTCGTGGTGTGGTGTTTATGGAGGTGTGGTGTCGTGTTGTTGGCCAGGAATGTCGTGGTGTGGTGTTTATGGCGGCGTGGTGTCGTCTGGTTGACCAGGTATATCTTGGGGTGGTGGCGTGGCGTAGTGTGGTGTGGTTGGTGTGTAGGTGTGGAGGTGTGTAGGTGTGTTGTCAGGTAAGTGGTGGGGTGTGTGTGGCCAGGTATATGGTGGTGTGGTGGCAAGGTATATTGTGGTGTGGAGGTGTGTGGCCAGGTATATGGTGGGGTGGAGGTGTGTGTGGCCAGGTATATGGTGGGGTGGTGTGGAGGTGTGTGGCCAGGTATATGGTGGTGTGGTGGTGTGTGGCCAGGTATATGGTGGGGTGGAGGTGTGTGTGGCCAGGTATATGGTGGGGTGGGGTGGAGGTGTGTGGCCAGGTGTATGGTGGGGTGGGGTGGAGGTGTGTGGCCAGGTGTATGGTGGGGTGGGGTGGTGGTGTGTGGCCAGGTATATGGTGGTGTGGTGGTGGTGTGGAGGTGTGTGGCCAGGTGTATGGTGGGGTGGAGGTGTGTGGCCAGGTATATGGTGGTGGGGTGGTGTGGTGTGGGGTGGTGGGGTGTTGTCAGGTATGTGCTGTGTTCCCTCTGCCCTCTCCCCAGATACATTACAAATACAGGGTGGCGGCGGTGGGGGGGGGGAGGTGAGGTTTGGACAAACAGACTGATGGGACTGGTGTACTAGGTAAGGGGACAGCGTCTGTGGGGGGGGGGAGTATCAACTAGGAAGGGGACATACAGACAGACTGATAGAGGGAGAGAGAGAGGTAGAGAGAAATAGAGAGAGAGAGAGAGAGAGAGAGAGAGGGGTAGAGAGAAATAGAGAGAGATAGACAGAGAGAGAGAGAGACAGACAGAGAGAGAGACAGAGAGACAGACAGAGAGAGAGATAGACAGACAGACAGAGAGACAGAGAGAGAGAGAGAGACAGAGAGAGACAGACAGCGATACAAAGAGAGACAGAGAGACAGAGAGAGAGAGAGAGAGAGAGACAGAGAGACAGACAGAGAGATAGACAGAGAGACAGAGATACAAAGAGAGAGAGACAGACAGAGAGTCAGACAGAGAGAGAGACAGACATATATATATAGAGAGAGAGAGAGAGAGGGAGAGAGACAGAAATATATATATATATATATATATATATATATAGAGAGAGAGAGAGAGAGAGAGAGAGAGAGAGAGAGAGAGAGAGTGTGTGTGTTTAAATGGTTGGTATGCAGTCTGGTAAACAAACAGAGATATGAATAAACAAATACACGGATATATGTGTGTGTGTGAGTATAAGTATGTATGTGTGTGTAAGTTTGTGTGTGAGTGTGTGTGGGTGTGTGAGAGCATTAAGTTTATATATATATATATGTGTGTGTCTGTGTGTGTATAAGTGTGTGTGTGTGTGTGTGTGTGTGTGTGTGTGCGTGTGTGTGTGTGTGTGTGAGAGAGAGCATTAAGTTTATATATATATATATATGTGTGTGTGTGCGTATGTGTGTGTGTATGTGTGTGAGAGAGCATTAAGTTTATATATATATATATGTGTGTGTCTGTGTGTGTATAAGTGTGTGTGTGTGTGTGTGTGTATAAGTGTGTGTGTGTGTGTATGTGTGTGAGAGAGTATTAAGTTTATATATATATATATATGTGTGTGTCTGTGTGTGTGTGTATAAGTGTGTGTGTGTAAGAGAGCATGAAGTTTATATACATATATGTATGTGTGTGTGTGTGTGTGAGAGAGCATTAAGTTTATATATATATATGTGTGTGTGTATGTGTGTGTGTGTGTGTATGTGTGTGTGTATGTGTGTGTGTATGTGTGTGTAAGAGAGCATGAAGTTTATACAGTTACAAAAAAGAGCAAACACACATACACATACACAGACACACACACACACAAATACATTAATACACACATTACAAAGAGACATGCACACACACACACACACACACACATAAACACACAAAGACATACACACACACACAAACACACAAAGACAAACACGCACACAAAGACATACACACACACACACACACATACACACACCAAACATACACACATGCACTCACACAAGACATGCACACACACAAGACAAACACACACACACACACAGATAAACACTGCAATGCACACAAGCATACACATTGTAAAGAGAGGCACACATACACACACACAAATACATTAACACACACATTAGAGAGAGAGAGAGAGAGAGAGAGAGAGAGAGAGAGAGAGAGAGAAAGAGAAAGAGAAAGAGAGGGGGGGGGAGAAAGAGAGAGAGAGAGACACAAAGAAAGAGAGAGAGAGAGAGAGAGAGAGACTTAAAAACTGCCAGAATTTCTTAAGAAACTAAGTTTGTGTGATGAGGCGTCCCCCCTAGGCTAGAAACAACAGTTAAGCACCGTTTTTCTGTTAAAAGAAAAAACACGTTAATGGAAGTTTCCTGCATACTGACGGCGAAAATATAGATGTGGTGGTCACGACTGGAGAGCCTTTCATTACACATCAACAGGGTTAGATCAAACATAGGGCGAAAACAATGCAGGAGGGACACATTAGATAATGTAGTCCTAGGTACACTGTGTCTGTATATAAGACAGGACACATTAGATAATGTAGTCCTAGGTAGACTGTGTCTGTATATAAGACAGGACACATTAGATAATGTAGTCCTAGGTAGACTGTGTCTGTATATAAGACAGGACACATTAGATAATGTAGTCCCTAGATAGACTGTGTCTGTATATAAGACAGGACACATTAGATAATGTAGTCCTAGATAGACTGTGTCTGTATATAAGACAGGACACATTAGATAATGTAGTCCTAGGTAGACTGTGTCTGTATATAAGACAGGGACACATTAGATAATGTAGTCCTAGGTAGACTGTGTCTGTATATAAGACAGGACACATTAGATAATGTAGTCCTAAGTACACTGTGTCTGTATATAAGACAGGACACATTAGATAATGTAGTCCTAGGTACACTGTGTCTGTATATAAGACAGGACACATTAGATAATGTAGTCCTAGATACACTGTGTCTGTATATAAGACAGGACACATTAGATAATGTAGTCCTAGATAGACTGTGTCTGTATATAAGACAGGACACATTAGATAATGTAGTCCTAGATAGACTGTGTCTGTATATAAGACAGGACACATTAGATAATGTAGTCCTAGGTACACTGTGTCTGTATATAAGACAGGACACATTAGATAATGTACTCCTAGGTAGACTGTGTCTGTATATAGGACAGGACACATTAGATAATGTAGTCCTAGGTAGACTGTGTCTGTATATAAGACAGGACACATTAGATAATGTAGTCCTAGATACACTGTCTATATATAAGACAGGACACATTAGATAATGTAGTCCTAGATAGACTGTGTATGACTCAAAGAATGACATATAATCACGTCGAGGTTAACTTTTCCTTTCATCCTAACGGGGTCGATAAAATAAAGTACCAGTAATAAATGCAGAGTA
>CAXHJY010001034.1:7500-22500 GCA_964016885.1 Eledone cirrhosa
GTGCTTCTACTGAGTTCATGGAGAAGTTCAGTGACACAAATATTACGGTCATCGTTGACGACTCTTCTACTCCACATTTCTGAGAACTCTTTATAAGTGGTAGGCCTTGAACACAAATGGTCCTGTGAAAGTATACTGTCAACTGGAGATTTAGACTTCGAATATAAATTAGTTGATGCTTCCCTCGTAGTATTATAACCCAGTTCATCTGCTTTTAAACTATGAAGACTTTCTCTAGCAGTCATCTGACCTCTCTGTCCAAATTCAGGGCTAATTATACTCTGTATTCCAGAGACCAAATTCCCTTGGTCTGGTATTCTTCTCTGGATACTCTCTGTTTTAGATTTTTGACTTTGTTCATCTGGTTCTGAGCTAGAGGATATTTCCCTTCGCAGGAACGCTATTGAATTGTCTACTTCAGATTTCTGATTATGTTTGTCTAGTGAGAAACTTTGAATATCGTCTGTTCCAGATAGTTGTCTCTCTTGATTTGAGCTTAAAATACTCCCTGTTCTAGGTAACTGTCTCTCCTGTTCCGGGACATAATTACGAATGTTCTCATTCCCAGATATCTGCACCGGTTGGTCCGAAAGTACACTACGAGCATACTCTCCTCTCGATGTCCTACTCTGTTGATCTTCTAGTGAATTTTGATAATCTACCCCAGAAATATGTACCAAATGGGGTGGTACTGTGCGGTCAACATTTTCCCTTTCAGATATTTGACTCCATTGAGTTGGTATCGAACCACAGGCACCCTCTCTTTCAAACATCTCACTCATCTCGCCTTGTACCAAATTCTGCAGACCCCGTTGTTCTGGTAATGAACTGTGAATATTCTCTTTTCTAGATATTTGATTTCGTTGGTCTGATACCGAGGAGACAAAGCCCTCTCTCCTAGATAAGTCACTTTGTTCGTCTGCTACAGAACTATGATAATGCTTTCTTTCAGATACTTCACTCTGTTTGTCTAGTGCCAAACTTTGAAGAATCCCTTTGTCTTTTTCACTCCTATAGTCAGGTATAGAAGTATGAAAACGCGTTCTTCCGGGTATCTGACTTCGTTTGTCTATTGCCGAACATTGAAGAATATCTTTCTCTGTCTCACTCCTTTGATCTGGTATAGAAGTATGAAAACGCACTCTTCCAGCTACCCGAACCTTTTGGTCTGGCGCCGAACGCAGAATACTTTGCCTTTCTAATGTCCCACTCTGTTTATCTGATGCAGAACTATGATAATGCTTTAGCTCTGACACCCGACTCCGTTGTTCTGGTACCAAACTTCGAACACTCACTCTGTCAGGTGTTCGGTTCAGTTCATCTGGTTTCGAGGTGGCACTACTTTCTCTTCCAGATATTTGACTCTGTTGGTCTGTCACCCAATTTTGAATATCTTTTTTTACTGGTATCCGATTCTGTTGGTCTGGTTCGGAAAGAATAATATTCTCTATTTCAGACATCTGACTCTGCTGGTCTTGTAGAGTTCCATATATCTGATACTGCTCGTCTGTTACTGAACTAAATATTGAACTTCGCTGATTAGATACAGACCTAGACACACTCACGCTTGCTGTTGATCGATTAAACTGATCTGAACTGTAAAGAGCATCTCTTTCAGAAATATAATACTGGTTTTCTGGAATACAATCGTAAAATGTCTCTTTTTCTGATATCTCATTTCTCTGGTCTGGTGGCGAAGTTGCAATTTTCTCTTTCATGAAAGAATAAACGCCCTCTCTACCAAGTATCTGACGGCGCTTGTCTGTTAAAGAAGCAGGAATAGACTCTCTTCCAGATATATCAGTCTGTTTTCCAGCCACATAGGTTTGCTGGTCTGCTGCAGAAGCAAGGCTACTGTCACTTCTAGACATAGTCACATGTCGAAATATGAAATTTTGTTCGTCTGGTACAGGATCACCGAGAATATCTCTTTCAAAAATTCCACTTTGCTCGTCTGGCACTGAACTGCGATTACTTTCAGTTCTAGATAATTTGATCGGGGCTTCTGCTAGGGAACTACGAAGATTCTCTTTTTTCACACTCAGTTCATCTGGTACTGAGCTACAAATACTCGCTTTTCCCGATATTTGACAGCATTGATCTTCTAATGAACTGTGAGGTGTTATTTTTCCAGATTTTCGCCCCCGTTCGTCTGCTACCGAAGTCTTCTCTTCTCTAGACTTCTGGTCTGGTGCTGTATTACGAGTACTCTCGCTTCCAGATATGTGACTCCACTGGCCTGCCTTTAAACTGATACTCTCTTTTCCAGATATCTGACCCCGTTGATCTCGTATCGTACTACAAACACTCTCTCTTTCAGACATCTGATTTGGCTGGTCTATTGTAGAACGTTGTAATATGTCTCTGTCTAATATTTCATTCCGTTGATCTGCTACTGAACCACGAATACTCTCTTTTTCAGACATCTGACTCCGCTCATCTCTTGTAGAATGTTGTAATCTCTCACTCCGTTGGTCTGCTATGGTGCTATAAATATTCTCCCTTCCAGATATATGACTCCAATTGTCTTCTTTTGAACTGGGACTATTTTCCATTCTAGATATGTGACTCTGTTGACATTCTATTGTAATTGGAGTACTTTCTCTTCTAGATATATGATTCCGCTGATCTGGTGCTGCGCTACGAATACCCTCTCTTCCAGATACCTGGAGCCTCGGATCTGGGTCTGTCTTCTGATTACTGTTTCTTCCAGACAACTGACTTCGTTGATTTTCTATTGAGCTGTGAATATTCTCTCTCCGTTGATCTGGGACTGTACTACGAATACTTTCTCTTCCAGATGCATGAGTCTGCTGACTATCTATCGAACTGGGAATACGGTCACTTGCTGACATTTGACACCATTGGTCAGTAACTTGACTAGTAGTATTCTCTTTTTCGGATACCCAACGTTTCTCACCCCGTTCATCTGGTGCTGAACGAATACCCTCTCTTCCGGATATCTTACTCCGTTGATCTTCTATCGATCTGGAAGTATTTTCTCCTTCAGATATTTGATCCTGTCGACCTCCTACTGTACTACGAATGCCCGCTCTTCCATGTGTCAGACCCTGCTGGTCTTGTAATGTACTCCGAGTACTGTCTCTTCCAAACATCTCACTCCACTGTTCTTCTTTTAGACCAGTAATACCCTCTGGCATCTGAATCCAGGAAACATCCATTGAACGGTCTGCTATCGCAGAATAACTACTTTCTTTTCCAGATATGTCATTCCGTCTGTCTAATATCGAACTATCAACGTACTCCCTTCCCGTTATTTTATGCCAATGATCTGCTAAAGATTTCCGAAAATTTTCACCTCTAGTTAACTGAAGAGGTAGAGGCGCCATTAATGCGGGAAGTCTTTCTCTTCTAGATATCTGACCCCGTTGGTCTATAGGAGGGATTTGTAGTTTCTCTATATCAAATATATCATCCTGTTCGTCTGCTACCCTACTACGACCACTGAAACTAACTGGTATGTGGCTTAGTTGGTCTTCTGTTAGACTCCCCATATTCTCTTTTCCAGATATTTTATTCTGTTGGTCAGCCATTGAACTAAAACTACTCTCCCTTTCAGATAGTCTATTCCCCTGATCTGTTGTTGAAATATAAATAGTTTCACTCCCAGATTTCTCACTCGGTTGATCTGGGCCTAAAGTACGAACGCTCTCTCTTCCAGACATCCGATTCCGTTGATCTTCTGTTGATCTGGGGGTATTATCTCTTTCAGATATTTGACTTCGTCGATCTGTTGCAGCATTACGAACGTTCTCTTTTACAGATATCTCATTCCGTGACTCAATTGGTCTCATTCCGTGACTCAATTGGTCTGTTATTGAACCGTGAATACACTCTCCTCCAGGAATCTGACTCCGCTGATCTATAATAGAGCGTTGTAATGTATCCCTGTCTAGTATCTCACCCCGTTGGTCTGGCACTGTAGTATGAATACTTTCTCTTCCAGGTATGTGACTCCACTGACTGTGAATATCCTCTGCTCTAGATATTATACTCTGCTGATGTGGTACCGTACTACGAATACTCTCTCTTCCTGACATCTGACTTCGCTGCTCTGTTGTAGAACGTTGGGATGTATCTCTGTCAAACATCTCACTCCGTTGGTCTGGTGCCGTGCTACGAATATTCTCTCTTCCAGATATGAGACTCAACTGGTCTTCTAATGAAATGGCAGTACTATTGATTCCAGATGCCTGAATCCGTTTGTCAGTTATCGAACGGTTGATGCTCTCTCTTTCAGATAGGTGACTCCGCTGATCTATTTTAGATCGTTGTAAAGTATCTTTTTCTAACATCTCACCCCGCTGGTCTGACACCGGACTACGTTTAATCTCTCTTCCAGATATAAGACTCCCCTCATCAGCTATTGAGCTGTGAATATACTCTCTTCCAGATATCACACCCCGCTGGTCTAGTACCGTACTGCGTGTACTCTCTCTCATAGACATATGATTTCGTTTATCTTCTATTGAGTTGGAAATACTCTCTCTTCCAGATAGGCGATTCTGTAGGTCACTAATTGAACTAGTAGTATTCTCCTTTTCAGATATCTTATTCCCCTTGTCCTCTACGGACTTATAAACACCCTCTCTTCCAGTTTTCTCACCCCGTTGATCTAATACCGTACTACGAATATTCTCTCTACCGGTTTTCTCATTCCGTTGATCTAGTGCCGTACTACGAATACTTTCTCTTTCAGACATCTGACTCCGCTGGTCTATTGTAGAACGTTGTAATGTATCTATATCCAATATCTCTCTCAGTTTGTCTGGTACGGTACTACGAATACTTTCTCTTCCAGATAGGCGATTCCATTTGTCTTCTTTTGAACTGGGAGTATTCTCTCTTCCTGATATCTGACCCTGTTGAGATTCTTTTGAACTGGGAGTACTCTCTTTTCCAGATATCAAACTCTGTTGATCTGGGGCTGTACTAAGAATACTCTTTGTTCCAGATACCTGACATCGTTGATCTTCTCTTGAACGTTGGACACCCTCTCTCGGGTGGTCTCCCATCGAATTGTGAATATTGTCTGTTCCAGACATCTGACTCCGTTGATCTATTGTAGAACGTTCCAATATCTCACCCCGTTGATCTGCCGCCGTACTACGTATACCCTCTCTTCCAGATAACCGTCTGTGTTGATCTTCTATCGAAATGGGAATACTCTCTCTTTTAGATGTCTGGCTCTGTTTATCTAATACCATACTACGAATACTAAGCATTTTAGATATATGATTCAATTTATCTTCTATTGTATTTGACGAATTCCCTCTTCCAGATGTCGGACTACGTTGATCTTCTGTTGAAGTAGGAGTACTCTCTCTTCCAGATATATGGCTCTGATGATCGGCTCTTGAACTGGGAATGCACTCTCTTACCGATATCTGACTCCATTGATCAGTTATCGAACTAGGAGTACTCTCACTTTCAGATATTCGAGTCCCCTGGTCTACTGTTGAAATGCAAATATTTTCTCTTCCAGTTTTTTTAGTCCGCCGATCTTGTGCTGTATTACGAACGCTTTCACTTCCAGATGTGACACTCCGTTGATCTTCTGTTGAACTGTAAATACTCTCACTCCGGTCGTCTGGTGTCATTCTACGAATACTCTCCCTTGCATGACTCCTCTTGCTTTCTTTTGAATTTGGGGTACTCTTCTTTTTAGATCTTTGACTCAGCTCATCTAATACAGAACGGTGCAGTGCCTCTATTCCTAACATCTGATTCCGCAGGTCTGGAGTTACACCAGTAATACCCAGTCTACCAGATGTGAGACTCTGCTGTTCAGTCGTTAAACTGGGAATACTTTCCTTTCCAGGCATCTGACTTCCCTGCTCTTTTATTGTATTTTCTCTTGCAGACATGCGGCTCGGTTGATCATCTGAAAAACCGACTGTACTTTCACTGGTTGATAATTGACTTTTCTGACATGTCATTGAGCTGAGAATACTTGCTAGTGCAGAGATTTGGTTCTGTTGCTCTGTTATTTCACTGCGTCTACTTTCGTTTCGAAGTGTGTCCATGATATGATGTGATGACGGAAGAAGAGTGCTATCATTTCTTCCAGATCTCTGACTCTGTTGATCAGCCATAGAACGAGAAATATTCTCTCTTCCGTACACGGGGCTTTGTTGATCTGCACTAGAACAAGAAATACTCGCTCTTCCAGATATATGGCTTCGCTGGTCTTGTTCGGATATTTTGGTTTCCTCCTCTTGTTGTGTTATCCGATTTTTCTGATTGGCCGACGATTTTTCTATCCTGTCTTTTTCATATAACTTACTCAGCCTATCTGCTACAAGGCTGTATATATTTTCTGTTTCAGTTCCTAGTTCTCCTGGCAATGAACTGCGTTTATTCTTTCTTGCAATCAGTTCTTTCCCTGACTTACACGATTGACTTCCAGATATTTCTCTATCGCTGCCTGATAATGACGCATACTGCTGTGACTCTATGGAAAAGGGACTTTTTACATCTAACATTGATATACTCTTTCTCCCTCCAAACAGTACACGTCTCCTTTCTTCTGACGAGGAAATATATCCTGTTATACTATCAATCAAATCACTGTGAATGTCTATGGGACTCTTTGCCAATAATTCATCTAAACTCCTTCTCTTAATTGTTTGAGTGAACGGGTCTGCCACTGACAAACCTTTTCTCACCACATTTCTATTGTCTGTTGACATATTGCCATATTTATGTTCAACAGAAAGCGATAGTTTTTTACTCGTCGGCGCTCGATCTGGCAGGTGAGGCGAAATTGCGGAGAAATTTCCAGCAGGTCTTTTACCTTTCAGCTCTGTTTCGCACTTTTCTCCGGCAGCCCGCGAAATTTCTTTTATATCGTCTCTGTCAGTTTCACTGGACGATTGTTCAAATGAACTATAGAACCTGTCGTTTTTAAGGAACTGATGCTTTCGGCGGTCTCCTGAAAAAGGCCTCAACTTATTTATACGTTTTTGTTTTCTGCTGTTCATTGAAGCAGGAACACTCTCTGCTTCTGATACTTGACTCAACTGATCTGCTACAGAACTGCAAGTAGTCTCCCTTTCAGATGTCTCACTTCGTTGGTCTGTACTGTGCCCATCAGTTTTGTCATATGGCTCTACAAAAGTACACTCGGGAATTATCATTTTCGATGCAGAAGAAGGCGTTTCAAAAAAGGACACTCGATGATGTCCTTTTTTTGGTGATTTTTTCTTTTGCCCTGCTAATGGAATAAGTGCCTTAATTTTTTTAGAAATGTCCATAGTTGCTGGTGTTTTGTACAGTCTTTCTTTTGTGCACTTTTCATACCACGGTTCTGACACTGATTTGTACAATCGTTCTTGTATCACCTTTTTATCGACATCGAAAATATTTTTGGTATTACGTGTATCGCCCTCAGACATTCGCCTCGATTCGTCTATAATTTCTTTCATCTCCGCAGTAGATAGAGGACTGAATTCATCCTCTAATACGACCACTTGCATATCTTCGCTACACTGTCGACTCCGCAGCTGCTCTAAAGTCTCCATTGACATCTCTTTTCCAGATAGTCGACACGGCTCTGGTTCAGAGGAAGCAGTCTGTAGCTCCTCAATGATTGGCTGGATTTGTTGCTGCTGCTGCTGCTGTGGTTGCTGATGTTGTTGTTCTTGCTGATGTTCTTCTTGCTGCTGCTGTTGTTGTTCTTGTTGCTGCTGCTGTTGTTGTTCTAAGGAGACTTGTACATTTTCTGCAGATCGTCGAACCGTAGAATCTAATATTTCTTCATTGAATGAAGGCGTTGAGAGAGGCGAGAAGACATCATCCAACATTTTTTTCTGTTCAACTGATTGTTCTGCCAATGCCTGACTTGTTGAACTGACTAATTTATCTGATAAATCAGTTCTTGCTATTTCAGTTGGATACACTGCACTTGAAGTATGCATCCTTTCGTAATCTCTTTCCGTTGTAAGTTGTGGCTGAGCTTTAGAAATGTGTAACTTCTCCTGTTTCTCATTTTTGGGTGACGTACTCGGAGATTTTACTTGAATATCGTTTTCAGTTTTTACAACTGGCTGTTCACTGAAAATAACAGATTCTTTACTCGATGATGCCTTCGGTGGCTCTTGATTTTCAGATCTAATTGATGTGTCTACTGCGCCAGGAGATTTAGCCGCTAATCTCTGATCATCATCTCTGTCATTAAGCATTTGATCCGAAGGATCATCTGTCAAAGAAGTTTGACCATTTGCTTTAGAGATTTGTGACGGCGCTTTTTTAGTGCTTTTCTTTTTCATCTTTTCTCTAGCGGAAGTATCGCTTACACTTTCACTGAACAGTTCAAATTCGGAGATTGGAATTGGACTTCCATCACCTCGCGGGGTTCTTGCCAAATCAACTTCATCATTAAACCCTTTTCTTGCTGGAGTTTCACCGAATGATCCTGGTATGGGGAAACAAAGGGAACTTTTCAAAGAATCTATATTAGTTGCAAGAGATCTTTTCAATGATCGATATGGACACTCAGGCGATGAGGAAGTGGTGTCATGTCCGACAGAAGTACTGTACGTCAGAACTTTGGTACATTTATTCAAAGGAAATGCTGATTGCTTATCTTTCGTACACTTTACACTCGCTATACTATCAGATGTGATAGAGAGTTTGTCATATTTTGAGATATCACCAAACATATTTCTTATTTTAGGATTTCGTCGATATTCTTCTGAAAGCGATTTGTCTGTTTTTTTCGACAAAGTATCTCGACATTTTATTTTAGTTACCTTTTTCCCACATATACATTCCTGCATCGGATCTGTAGTAAGAGTCTCAGAAGCAGAACCAATATTACGACCAGAACCAATACTACGACCATGACTATAACTATGGCTATGACCAGAACTAGGAAGATGGCTATGACCAGGACTAGGACCTTGGTTACGACCAGGAACAGAACTAGGACCATGGCTACGACCAGGACTAGGAGTAGGACCAGGATCAGGAGTAGGACCAGAAGTAGGATCAGGATCAGGACTAGGAGCATTACCAGGACTATGGCTACGACCAGGACCATGGCTACGACCAGGACCATGGCTACGACCAGGACCATGGCTACGACTAGGACCATGGCTACGACCAGGATCAGAACCAGGAGCATGGCTACGACCAGAATCAGGACCAGGACCAGAACCATGGCTACGGACAGGATCAGGACCAGAACCAGGACCATGGCTACGACCAGAACCACGACCAGAACCACGACCAGAACCACGACCAGGACCACGACCAGAACCAGGATCAGGACCACGACCAGGACCACGACCAGAACCACGACCAGGACCAGGACCATAACCAGGACCATAACCAGGACCATGACCAGGACCAGCCTGTATATCAGAGGGATCTGATGACGTATTAGGGCCACCTGGATTTTTTCGTAAACTACCGTGCAGGCGGTTTCTATCATCCATGTTAATCAGTGAGGCTGAGTCTACTTTATTCCACACTATATCCGTTTTCTTTTTACTGATCTTGTGTCGTACTAAAATCCAATGAAGACCAACAAAAGGCAAGTAAAAAAAGAATACTAAATTTAAAGCCCCCATTTTCTTTCTTGACATAGCTCGAACTCTTTCTTTAGTTTTCGGGTGTATTGGGTAACCGTTTTTATTGTATTTGACGGCTTTATTTTCAATATCTTTATCTAAGTATTTTCTCTGAAAGTTGCTTTTTATAAAAACACACAGCCCAACTTCGCCAATGTGAAGGGGGAAACAACAGCCAAAAAGGAATTTTAGCAAGTTAAGAAACATTAGGAAAAGAAGGACCATGAGTACAGCAACAAACGTTTCGTCATCCAAACTTATTCTAAGTGGAGTATGCATTGGTTTCATCTTTCTTGCTTCACATTTATATTTTGGACCACAACTCCATTTGCAACCGACCAAACATATACATAATTTATCTTTATGTAAAATAATATAATTCGTTTTTACCGTTCTCTGATCTTCGTTCCATAATTCTGCTTTACATGACAGCGGGAACGATTTTTTAATATCCTTTTGTGGGGTAGTGTCTGTTTGAAAACTTAAATCTAAATTTTGATGAAATACAATAGATTCTCCTTGAAATGGTGCCAAATTAATTTTCTTGAGCTGTTTATCCTTTCCACACACCAATGATAGTTTAAAATGTCCTGCAACTAGTCCTTCGTTCAAAACATTTATACCAATCTCATATTGATTGTCAATGTCTGAAAATGGGTGACTATACAAAGCTCCAATAGCCCCTTCACTTAACAATGGAATAGCCGAAGTAACAAGACTTTTGTTAAGATTTAAGACAATATCCAGTCGTGTTTGTAGTGAATGTCTTTTATTTTCAGCGAATAACATTGTTTTCGATGTCAGCCAGCCAGGAATTGAACCTACATAAGGAGGCACTGGTTTGATAAAATGCGATAGAAAATATTTTGATCTGTCAATTTCGCCACCGCTTTTTGATTTCTTCAGACTATCGTCAACCCAGAAGTTCAGGGGCTGATTTCTGAAACATGTTTTAACAAAGAAATCCGAACAACGTTCCCTCTTTTTCAAAATAGTGTCAGCATATATTCCAGCTGATTCACACGATTCTCCACTTAAATCAAAATATTTTTTCTTAATAAGCAAGTATTCACTAATGCCTCCCATAGTCTGCTGTGTCTGTGAACGTTTATTATTTAATGTCGAACTAGCAACGGGTATCAATAAATAAGATAATTTTGAACATATCGATCTTTTACAAGTAATATTTGGCTGCTGAAGAACGCGGGCCGTGAAATAAAGGTCATTGCTTTGTTCATCGAGAGTTTTGCCGTGGACAAGTAAACGACTGCTTTTTGCAATACTTTTCCATTTAATTTTTTTTCCAGCTTGTCTGGCTTTTGTCATGACCTCTATCAGAAGGTTCTGAATAACCAAAGGGTTACCAAGCTTATTAACAGAATACCATAAAGGGTCATATAGAATGCAATGGATCTGAGCATTTGCCGGACAACAGTACCCTTTGATTTTCGAGGATATACTATTTTTATTAGTGCGCTGACAGAAGGATTCGGCATTTTTATCTAATATATCACAGGTTCCGTTCCAAACCTTTTCGTATGGTTGGTTGTTGGCAAATTGTAAAAAATCAAAAGGGTAAGCTATGAGTGCATTAGAAAAGTGAATGCGCAGAGTTAATGTATTTTCGAAAAAAAATATTTGTTTTGACGCCCGATCAATCATAGTTTCAATTTTATAAAAACGACCGTAGTTCAAGTGATCGGAATTGCTTATATCTGCCAGAAGTTGCAGGGTCAGAAATCGATGGGGATTTGAATTTTTTAAATGTTCCTCGTCTGAATGATGTAGAAGGACGGTAAAAACATATGCGCTTAGCAATGCCTGTAACTTCATAATTCCACCATATTTAATGAAATTAAAATTATCAACAATGTTTGATTGGACAGCGAGCAAGACAGAAGAAGGAAAAGAAACAAGAACAAATATATATATATATATATGTGTATATATATCGAATTATGCAAATAAGCATACGAGAAATAAAAAGCAAAAAGCTTACTGATTGATATACCTGCAAAAAGCCGGATTATTGTCTATTATGTTCATATTAATATCCATCCTTCATAAAAATGTCAGTCAGTTGGAAATATTGCGTTCGTTTGGCGTCATTCTTTATTTCAAATGACTTATCTCCTCTTCTCAACGCTGCTATTTTTGAATTCGATTCTCAAGCAGTACTGTTGATAAAATAATTGGTTCTCAATAACTACACGGTATAACATTGTTGATTTTCCCCTACTTCTCTGGGCAAGACGGAACGGAATAATGAGGAGCTATTTTTAATTTTACTAATGTATGTCCTACATAATATAATTATTTGTGTTCTTGTGTGTGTGTGTGTGTGTGTGTGTGTGTGTGTGTGTGTGTGTGTGTGTGTGTAGATTATTTGTTTTAATGTTTTGTCGACGCAGCCGGCTTCCCACAACTGGAGCCAGCGGGCCTCGACCGAGGAGAGGGCACGCGCCTCGACGGAATTAACCTCTTTCTTTTCGAAAAAGGTAAATTCCTCATCTGGGACACGTTCTCCGTCTCCAACTTAGTCGCTTCGGCCACAAACTCCGGTACGCAGCCCGCAATGCAGAGGGCAGGAAGAGAAGCAAGGACCGGGGCTTTTTGTCCGGCCGCTTCCCCTTTGCATTGGTCGCCGCCGAAACCTCATGCATACTCAGACCTCGGACAGCTGACCTCCTCAATCAAATCGGATAGATAGCAGTCCATCTACGGAAGGAGCCCCACGAGGTGGGGGTGGTTGTTGCAATGGTTGCTGCTGGCCATCATTCGCGGAAATGCTTTTGCCATTTTGTCTGCGAGGGGCACCCGAACAGCGCTCTGATTTAGGTGTAAAGTATGTCACCCTCTCCTTCCCCTTTTCTTTTGTTGTCTAGTAGCCATTGCTCTTCCTCTCCTTTTCCTCTTATTCATGGCATATATAATCCTTTCCAATCTATAATTAAGATAAATAAAATCGTGAAGCACTGGTATGAAGTTAAAGATATCGCTTAGTAAACACATGGTTGTGGGCTCAGTTCCACTGAGCGCCATTTTGGCTTCTATAGTTTCCATCTACCAAATTTCACCCACACATTATTGGCTAATCCCGGATTAACCAATGATTTGTGAGTGAAATTTGGTAGATGGAAACTATAGAAGACCATTGTATATAAATCCGCCTCTTCATTGCTGTAGTGGAGTCTGTGCTGCTGTATGGGTCTGAGACTTGGACACTGACCAAGAGACTCACTCAGATGGTGGATGGGTGCTACACGAGAATGCTGAGGATGGCTCTGAACATTAATCAGTATACACTGAGGATGAAAAACTCAGAGCTGTATGGGAGCATCCCAAAAGTCAGCTCAAAAGTGATACAGAGGAGACTGAGGTTGGCTGGACATGCTCACCGACATCCAGAGTTGACATTGCACTCAGTGCTCCTTTGGGAGCCCCTACATGGACACACTAGAAGGGGAAGACCAAGGTTAACATATGTTGATGCCCTAAGGACAGACACTGGTCTGTTGGAGATGCAGGATATGGCAGCGATAATGAGGGACAGAGACCGCTGGAGAGAACTCGTCCATGGATCTCGGGAATTTTACCCGCCTTAGATAGATAGATATATATATCCTGACTTCTGTTTTTTTTTATTGTTCTATGTACAAACAAGAGAGAAGCTAGACGTCAGGTGTACTTAGCACGCAAGGAGACTGAGAGTAGGAGGTTTGCCAATGTTCTGCGACGGGAAGATCAGAGACGGGCGGTGTTCCGCATTGCAAGGCAGTGTGTCAGTGCAAATCAGGATGTTGTTGGAGATAAGTGTGTCCGGAATGATGCCAGTGTACTTAGTATCACGAATGATCAAAAGAAGGAGGCCTGGAAATGTCATTATGAGAGACTGATGAATGTAGAGAACGAATGGGACAGAGGAATTACCCACAGTAGACCCGACAGAGGGACCAGCTATTGAGATTGACGAATATAGGGTCCAAGAGGCAATTAAGGAAATGAAGAATGGTAAGGCTGCTGGGCCGTCGGGGATAGTTGCTGAGATGCTGAAGCCTTCAGGAGTAGGCACTAAACTAGTTGCACGCATCATTAATCAAGCTATATATGGTCGTATCATACCCAAAGACTGGTGCAGCAGTATTCTCATAAATTGTTACAAAGGTAACGGGGATTCTCTAGAGAGGAGCAATTATAGGAGCATAAAGCTGATGGATCAGGTTATGAAAGTGGCAGAGAGAATATTAGTGCAACTAATTAGAGAAAGGGTCAATTTAGATGAGATGCAGTTTGGTTTTGTGCCTCGGAAAAGTACAACAGATGCCCTCTTCATAGTAAGGCAACTACAAGAGAGGTTCTTAGAGAAGAATAAGCCACTATACTTAGCTTTTGTTGACCTAGAGAAGGCTTTTGATAGGGTACCTCGATCTGTCATCTGGTGGTCCCTAAGGAAACTAGGTGTAGAGGAATGGCTTGTGAGGACAGTGCAAGCTATGTACAGGGGTGCTGTCAGTAAAGTGAGAATAGGAATGGAGTTTAGTGAGGAATTCCAGATACAAGTAGGAGTAATCAGGGTTCGGTCCTCAGCCCACTCTTGTTCATTATAGTCCTCCAAGCCATAACGGAGAAGTTTAAGACTGGATGCCCTTGGGAACTTCTCTATGCTGATGATCTGGTTCTTATAGCAGAATCAGTAGAGGAGCTAGAGAATAAATTCTGGCTATGGAAACAGCAATTGTAATCAAGGGGCCTGAGAGTGAACATAACTAAAACAAAGGCGTTGATAAGTAGAAGAGAGGACAATACTCTGATTCCATCAGGGAAATGGCCATGTTCGATATGTAGGAAAGGAACTGGCATAAATTCTATAAAATGTACGCAATGCAGATCTTGGGTACACAAGAGATGTAGCGGGATAGTAGGCAAACTAACAGGTAGGGAAAACTACGTATGCAGTAGATGTACAGGGAAAGTTGGCAGTAGTAATCGATGTGATAGACTCATTTTTCCAATGCAGGTGGGTTCTATAGAAGTGGTTGATAGCTTCCTGTACCTAGGTGATCAGATTAGCATGGGGGGGGGGGTCCGAGGCCATAGTATCTAGAATAAGGATGGGTTGGAAGAAGTTTAGGGAGCTGCTTCCTCTGTTGACAAAGAGGGGTTTCTCCCTGCGTACGAAAGGACGGTTATATGATGCTTGTGTGAGATGCACGATGCTGCATGGTAGTGAGACATGGACAGCAACTGCAGAAGATATGCGACGGCTGGAGAGAAATGAAGCAAGTATGCTTCGTTGGATGTGCAATGTCAATGTGCGTGAACGACCAAGCATAGACGAGTTGAGAAAGAAACTGGGTATAAGAGGGATAAGTTGTGGTGTGCAGGAGAGAAGACTGAGATGGTA
>CAXHJY010001034.1:27500-47500 GCA_964016885.1 Eledone cirrhosa
GACGTTTAAAATAAATGTAAGGTAAAAGACGAATTGTCAACAATATCTTTTGCCATTGCATTCTTTTTTCTATGTCCATACCTGCATTGTTTTGGCTTTATTATACATATTCAAACGTTTATACCTCATTACACAATGCTTCAAGTGAACTATAACCTCCTCCATATATATATATGTACAAACACACATTATATATATATATATTTATATATATATATATATATATATATATATATATACATACGCACACACAACCTTTATCAAGCCATCTCTGGATTTTGGTGTCTAGTATTTACTACTACTACTACTACTACTACTACTACTACTACTACTACTACTCTATATATATATATATATATATAACTACTTTTCCCATCTTGACGTTATAGTCGCATATATGTTATAGAATGCCGTTAGCTTCTTGCTAAAACAATCTCTATACCTCTCATTTATATTTATACTCGGATTCTTTTCCTAGAGTGCTTAAACTATCTGTGACTAATCCCGGTTTTTTTCATAAAAACTGTGATAATTATTGCTATTTTGCTGAACTCCTTTGTAGAGTTTTTTTCAGAATGTATTTGACTGCTATTTCTTGTAAATAAACATTCACTTCCATCCTGACGTCACTAGCCCCGTTTTTTCCTCATGTGCTTTTCCATAAATACACATGAAGGCGAACTAGCCAGTTTTAGAATTCCCTTTTTCGGATTATATTACTGTGAGAGCCCTGGTTTTCTGTTGAGGTCTACTGATGAATGAAATTCCAACCGTGACCATCTCCACTGAAAGTTTTCATGAAATAGTCTTTTAAGACTATACAGAGCATTTGATGTTATTCCAAATTGAAGGATAAGTGTTTCAAACTTTATTTTATCATGAGTTAAAGGTCTATAGATTTTTCCCTGGATTTTACTAAATTCTGTGGATGAATTTATATCCTGATTCTCTTTTGAGATGAGTTTGAGTTATTTTTCCTAAATCTTTCGTTAACTACTTTTCCCATCTTGACGTTATAGTCGCATATATGTTATAGAATGCCGTTAGCTTCTTGCTAAAACAATCTCTATACCTCTCATTTATATATATATATGCACACACACACATCAACAAAAAGTGTGGATAGGATCGATAAAATAAGTATCGGACTTGAAAATAATAAGTACTGGGGTTGATATGATCAACTAAATCAAGGGAGTGCCCCAGCATGGCCACAGTCTGGAGATTGAAACCATCAAAATAATATTTGTTCAAGTTCTTCATATATCTGAGCATGCAAAATAATTGACACATCATCAGTGTTGTATTCTGGAGTCACTGGATGTTTCAGGTCTTACAGCATAGTCACCCTCAACCAGGTGACCCAACTACAGAACATTATCAGTGTTGTATCCTGGAGTCACTGGGTGTTTCAGGTCTTACAGCATAGTCACCCTCAACCAGGTGACCCAACTACAGAACATTATCAGTGTTGTATTCTGAAGTCTCTGAGTGTTTCAGGTCTTACAGCATAGTCACCCTCAACCAGGTGACCCAACTACAGAACATTATCAGTGTTGTATTCTGAAGTCTCTGAGTGTTTCAGGTCTTACAGCATAGTCACCCTCAACCAGGTGACCCAACTACAGAACATTATCAGTGTTGTATTCTGAAGTCTCTGGGTGTTTCAGGTCTTACAGCATAGTCACCCTCAACCAGGTGACCCAACTACAGAACATTATCAGTGTTGTATTCTGAAGTCTCTGAGTGTTTCAGGTCTTACAGCATAGTCACCCTCAACCAGGTGACCCAACTACAGAACATTATCAGTGTTGTATTCTGAAGTCTCTGGATGTTTCAGGTCTTACAGCATAGTCACCCTCAACCAGGTGACCCAACTACAGAACATTATCAGTGTTGTATTCTGAAGTCACTGGGTGTTTCAGGTCTTACAGCATAGTCACCCTCAACCAGGTGACCCAACTACAGAACATTATCAGTGTTGTATTCTGAAGTCTCTGAGTGTTTCAGGTCTTACAGCATAGTCACCCTCAACCAGGTGACCCAACTACAGAACATTATCAGTGTTGTATTCTGAAGTCTCTGAGTGTTTCAGGTCTTACAGCATAGTCACCCTCAACCAGGTGACCCAACTACAGAACATTATCAGTGTTGTATTCTGAAGTCTTTGGGTGTTTCAGGTCTTACAGCATAGTCACCCTCAACCAGGTGACCCAACTACAGAACATTATCAGTGTTGTATCCTGAAGTCTCTGGGTGTTTCAGGTCTTACACCATAGTCACCCTCAACCAGGTGACCCAACTACAGAACATTATCAGTGTTGTATTCTGAAGTCTCTGGGTGTTTCAGGTCTTACAGCATAGTCACCCTCAACCAGGTGACCCAACTACAAAACATTATCAGTGTTGTATTCTGAAGTCTTTGGGTGTTTCAGGTCTTACAGCATAGTCACCCTCAACCAGGTGACCCAACTACAGAACATTATCAGTGTTGTATTCTGAAGTCTCTGAGTGTTTCAGGTCTTACAGCATAGTCACCCTCAACCAGGTGACCCAACTACAGAACATTATCAGTGTTGTATCCTGAAGTCTCTGGGTGTTTCAGGTCTTACAGCATAGTCACCCTCAACCAGGTGACCCAACTACAGGACATTATCAGTGTTGTATCCTGAAGTCTTTGGGTGTTTCAGGTCTTACAGCATAGTCACCCTCAACCAGGTGACCCAACTACAGAACATTATCAGTGTTGTATCCTGAAGTCTTTGGGTGTTTCAGGTCTTACAGCATAGTCACCCTCAACCAGGTGACCCAACTACAGGACATAATCAGTGTTGTATCCTGAAGTCTCTGGATGTTTCAGGTCTTACAGCATAGTCACCCTCAACCAGGTGACCCAACTACAGAACATTATCAGTGTTGTATTCTGAAGTCTCTGGGTGTTTCAGGCCTTACAGCATAGTCACCCTCAACCAGGTGACCCAACTACAGGACATAATCAGTGTTGTATCCTGAAGTCTCTGGATGTTTCAGGTCTTACAGCATAGTCACCCTCAACCAGGTGACCCAACTACAGAACATTATCAGTGTTGTATCCTGAAGTCTTTGGGTGTTTCAGGTCTTACAACATAGTCACCCTCAACCAGGTGACCCAACTACAGAACATAATCAGCGTTGTATCCTGAAGTCACTGGGTGTTTCAGGTCTTACAGCATAGTCACCCTCAACCAGGTGACCCAACTACAGGACATAATCAGTGTTGTATCCTGAAGTCTTTGGGTGTTTCAGGTCTTACAACATAGTCACCCTCAACCAGGTGACCCAACTACAGGACATAATCAGTGTTGTATCCTGAAGTCTTTGGGTGTTTCAGGTCTTACAGCATAGTCACCCTCAACCAGGTGACCCAACTACAGAACATTATCAGTGTTGTATTCTGAAGTCTTTGGGTGTTTCAGGTCTTACAGCATAGTCACCCTCAACCAGGTGACCCAACTACAGAACATTATCAGTGTTGTATCCTGAAGTCACTGGGTGTTTCAGGTCTTACAGCATAGTCACCCTCAGCCAGGTGACCCAACTACAGAACATTATCAGTGTTGTATTCTGGAGTCACTGGGTGTTTCAGGTCTTACAGCATAGTCACCCTCAACCAGGTGACCCAACTACAGAACATTATCAGTGTTGTATTCTGAAGTCACTGGGTGTTTCAGGTCTTACAACATAGTCACCCTCAACCAGGTGACCCAACTACAGAACATTATCAGTGTTGTATTCTGAAGTCTCTGGGTGTTTCAGGTCTTACAGCATAGTCACCCTCAACCAGGTGACCCAACTACAGAACATTATCAGTGTTGTATCCTGAAGTCTCTGAGTGTTTCAGGTCTTACAGCATAGTCACCCTCAACCAGGTGACCCAACTACAGAACATTATCAGTGTTGTATTCTGGAGTCACTGGATGTTTCAGGTCTTACAGCATAGTCACCCTCAACCAGGTGACCCAACTACAGAACATAATCAGTGTTGTATCCTGAAGTCTCTGAGTGTTTCAGGTCTTACAGCATAGTCACCCTCAACCAGGTGACCCAACTACAGAACATTATCAGTGTTGTATTCTGGAGTCACTGGATGTTTCAGGTCTTACAACATAGTCACCCTCAACCAGGTGACCCAACTACAGGACATAATCAGTGTTGTATCTCAAGTCTTTGGGTGTTTCAGGTCTTACAACATAGTCACCCTCAACCAGGTGACCCAACTACAGAACATTATCAGTGTTGTATTCTGAAGTCTTTGTGTGTTTCAGGTCTTACAGCATAGTCACCCTCAACCAGGTGACCCAACTACAGAACATTATCAGTGTTGTATTCTGGAGTCTCTGGGTGTTTCAGGTCTTACAACATAGTCACCCTCAACCAGGTGACCCAACTACAGGACATAATCAGTGTTGTATCCTGGAGTCTCTGGGTGTTTCAGGTTTTACAACATAGTCACCCTCAACCAGGTGACCCAACTACAGGACATAATCAGTGTTGTATCCTGAAGTCTTTGTGTGTTTCAGGTCTTACAACATAGTCACCCTCAACCAGGTGACCCAACTACAGGACATAATCAGTGTTGTATCCTGAAGTCTTTGGGTGTTTCAGGTCTTACAACATAGTCACCCTCAACCAGGTGACCCAACTACAGGAAATAATCAGTGCTGTATCCTGAAGTCTTTGGGTGTTTCAGGTCTTAAAACATAGTCACCCCTGATCTAGGTTACCCAACAGAGATTGATAAAACTTCTGCCCGTGCCCATGTCGCAACCGATTCGCCGCATCATGTCTGAGATATCTAGTTGCCCTATTTCCTGGTCGAGGCATCGTTGCCAAATCCCTGTGCTAATGGCAAGAGTTCCGTAAGTCTTACTAAGGGAACCACCTGCCAACTCACCACACCACACCTCCACTGGTATATACCTGCCGTATAGACACACTTAAAACTATTAACTGTTTCTACTTTTGGCACATTACTGGTACTTTATTTTATTGACCTCATAAGGATGAAAGGCAAAGTTAACCTCGGCGGGATTTGAACTGAGACCGTAAAGGGACGTAACTATGCTGGAAAGCATGGCGTCCGACTCTCTACCGATACTGCCAATCCACCGCCCCTTAAAACTATTAAGTGTCAACAGTGGGTTATATAGTATCAGTGTTTAGTCATCTTAATGAATTAGTCGTAAAATCTCTCGCAGATACTGCACGCATGGACACACACACACACACACACACACACACACACACACACACACACACACACACACACACACACACACACACACACACACACACACACACACACACACACACACACACACACACACACACACACACACACACACACACACACACACACACACACACACACACACACACACACACACACACACACACACACACACACACACACACACACACACACACACACACACACACACACACACTATAAACATACATAGATACATACATACATACATGCATACACACATGCATACACACATACATACACACATATATACATTTATACATACGTATGCATATATGTATCTATGTGAATACATATATGCATACGTACATACATACATACATGATGGCTGGAAACTCTGCTAAGAGTACTGCAATCTCTTGTCAGATTATAGTATTTGGCTACGGCTAAGGGCGTTGGATTGACAGTATCGGTAGAGGGTCGGACGCCATGCTTTCAAGCATAGTTACGTCCCTTTACGATCTGAGTTCAAATCCCGCCGAGGTTGACTTTGCCTTTCATCCTTACGGGGTCGATAAAATAAAGTACCAGTAATGCACTGGCTAATTGCTGGCCTTGTGCCTAAAGTAGAAACGAGTATTTGGCTACGGCCAGTCACACAAACCTACAACAGATCCCGAACAAGGAATGCCTCTGCTTTGAAGGTTTTTTTAAGTGGAGAAAGGCCTTGCACTCGACCAATCCCACTCTCTGAGTATCGAAAACACTACCCCAAAAGGAGAACTGGTCAACATCATTGGATGCTTCCGAAGCCACAGGTTTTTTCTCAGAGTATATACATACATATACTCATGCATACACACATACATACATGGTGGCTGCCAACTCATTTTCGAGTACGGCCACTACTTTATATCCATGTAGGAGAACCCCTACCGAAGCGCTCAACGACTGTGACTTTTTAGTCCAGCCAGCGACTTGAAAACTCTGGTACAAGCACTACACTTGTGCCGTGAAGCTTTTATAGTGAGCAAAGGCACTGCACAAAGCCAGTCCAACCCAGTACAACCCAGTACATACATACATACATACATACATACATACATACATACATACATACATACATACATACATGGTGGCTGCCAACTTGTTTTCGAGTACGGCCACTACTTTATATCCATGTAGGAGAACCCCTACTGATGGGCTGAACGAGTGTGACTTTTTAGTCCAGCCAGCGACTTGAAAACTCTGGTACAAACACTACACTTGTGACAATTATTGACACATAGTATTGGGCCCATGGCACCATGTGACGACAAGTGCAGAGAGATCTCCAGATATAAAGCAATGCCTGTGCCGTGAAGCTTTTATAGTGAGCAAAGGCACTGCACAAAGCCAGTCCCACTCTCTTAACCAAGATGATATTTACGAAAAAGAAGAACATGTCAACATCATTGGATACCATCAGGGTTGCAGGTGTTATATCAGAGTTTTCCTTCTCCTAGAATTCTGCCTTGACAAAGGCTAAGGGGTCATCTCTCCCGGTGATTTTGGATGGCCATTGACTCTTAAGAGCTCCTTTGCTCTTTGACAGGTTTTGTTTTTAGTTCTGCAGGATGTCCAAAGTCATCCTCCTCACCAAGAAACCTTGGTGGGGTTGCCAGTTTAGTCGCCAACGACCCGACCATGAGACAGGTTGTACTGGGATACATGTTACCAGTAGCACCAACTGGTGACCTGACATACATACATACATACATACATACATACATACATACATACATGGTGGCTGCCAACTCGTTTTCGAGTACGGCCACTACTTTATATCCATGTAGGAGAACCCCTACCAATGCGCTAAACGAGTGTGACTTTTTAGTCTAGCCAGCGACTTGAAAACTCTGGTACAAACACTACACTTGTGACAATTATTGACACATAGTGATGGGCCCATGGTACCATGTGACGACAAGTGCAGAGAGATCTCTAGATATAAAGCAATGCCTGTGCCGTGAAGCTTTTATAGTGAGCAAAGGCACTGCACAAAACCAGTCCCACTCTCTTAACCAAGATGATATTTACGAAAAAGAAGAACATGTCAACATCATTGGATACCATCAGGGTTGCAGGTGTTATATCAGAGTTTTCCTTCTCCTAGAATTCTGCCTTGACAAAGGCTAAGGGGTCATCTCTCCCGGTGATTTTGGATGGCCATTGACTCTTAAGAGCTCCTTTGCTCTTTGACAGGTTTTGTTTTTAGTTCTGCAGGATGTCCAAAGTCATCCTCCTCACCAAGAAACCTTGGTGGGGTTGCCAGTTTAGTCGCCAACGACCCGACCATGAGACAGGTTGTACTGGGATACATGTTACCAGTAGCACCAACTGGTGACCTGACATACATACATACATACATACATGGTGGCTGCCAACTCGTTTTCGAGTACGGCCACTACTTTATATCCATGTAGGAGAACCCCTACCAATGCGCTAAACGAGTGTGACTTTTTAGTCTAGCCAGCGACTTGAAAACTCTGGTACAAACACTACACTTGTGACAATTATTGACACATAGTGATGGGCCCATGGTACCATGTGACGACAAGTGCAGAGAGATCTCCCGATACAAAGCAATGCCTGTGCCGTGAAGCTTTTATAGTGAGCAAAGGCACTGCACTAAGCCAGTCCCACTCTCTTAACCAAGATGATATTTACCAAAAAGAAGAACAAGTCAACATCATTGGATACCATCAGGGTTGCAGGTGTTATATCAGAGTTTTCCTTCTCCTAGAATTCTGCCTTGACAAAGGCTAAGGGGTCATCTCTCCCGGTGATTTTGGATGGCCATTGACTCTTAAGAGCTCCTTTGCCCTTTGACAGGTTTTGTTTTTAGTCCTGCAGGATGTCCAAAGTCACCCTCCTCACCAAGAAACCTTGGTGGGGTTGCCAGTTTAGTCGCCAACGACCCGACCATGAGACAGGTTGTACTGGGATACATGTTACCAGTAGCACCAACTGGTGACCTGACATATATACATACATACATACATACATACATAAACATCGTTTTACCTCAGCTTTTCCACGTTAGCAAGGTTTGGACGAGATTTTTCCAATACAGCATCCCTTCACTCATTGACGTCCTTCGCCATCTCCTCTTTGAACTTCAGTCGTTTAAGATCATTTCCCTCTTCCACTACCCGGGTCTTCCTTCAACTCCCTCTACTATAGCTCCCTTCCACTGGGATTTATTGGTACTTCTTCAACCAACGATTATCTCTATACCTCACATGTCCCCACCAGCGCAGTCTTCACTCCTGCACAGGTATACGAGCTTTTCTCTCTGCTCATCCATGCTTTGTCGTTCAAGCATGTTAAGATTGCACATCCAGCGAAGCATGCTTACTACATTTCTCTCCAGCCACCATATATCCTCTGTCTTCACTACCCATGTTTCATTGCCATGCAACGCACGCAGGCCACATACAGCCAGCCTTTTGTTCATAGTGAGAAACCTTTTGTTGTCAACAGAGTTAGTAGCTCCCTGGACATTTTTTCCATTGTTCTTATTCTACCTACTATGCTCTCAAAGCAACCCCCTTTACTGCTAATTAGAGCACCTAGGTAATAGTAGCTATCAACTACATCTATGGATCCTTAACGGGATTGGAAAATGTTTATTTCACTGATGCTTTTATCATTGTACATCTACTATCCTTGTAGATCTGTCACATACAAAGTGTATCTCTTCTTTTAGTCTGCCTGCTATCCCACTACACATCTTGTGTACACAAGATTTACATTGTGTGTGTTATCTATGTAGCTATGTCAGCACAATGGTTAAACACCTAAATATTCTAAGGCAAAGGTGAAAGAATACAGTCTCTGTTGCACATTTTGTGGATGAAGGATGCGGTTTGGTTTTCTAAAGTAGAGCAGGTTTAGTGTTTCCCAGAAGAAAAAAAACACACTCATGCACGGAAAACGACGAGACTTACTTTGACTTAGAAGCTCCCATGTCTTGAGACACATGTAGCAGCCAAAGTGCTCCAATGACCACGGTCAGTTGTATCTATCAATATATCCATGTCTTGAGACACATGTAGCAGCCAAAGTGCTCCAATGACCACGGTCAGTTGTATCTATCAATATATCCATGTCTTGAGACACATGTAGCAGCCAAAGTGCTCCAATGACCACGGTCAGTTGTATCTATCAATATATCCATGTCTTGAGACACATGTAGCAGCCAAAGTGCTCCAATGACCACGGTCAGTTGTATCTATCAATATATCCATGTCTTGAGACACATGTAGCAGCCAAAGTGCTCCAATGACCACGGTCAGTTGTATCTATCAATATATCCCATACCTTGAGACACATGTAGCAGCCAAAGTGCTCCAATGACCACGGTCAGTTGTATCTATCAATATATCCCATACCTTGAGACACATGAGGCAGCCAAAGTGATCCAATGCCCATGGTCAGTTACACCTATCAATATATCCCATGTCTTGAGACACATGAGGCAGCCAAAGTGCTCCAATGACCACAGTCAGTTACATCTATCAATATATCCTACATGTTCAGACACATGAGGCAGCCAAAGTGCTCCAATGACCACGGTCAGTTACACCTATCAATATATCCTACATGTTCAGACACATGGGGCAGCTAAAGTGCTCCAATGACCACCACAGTCAGTTACATCTATCAGAAGATCAATCCAACTTTTGTTGACAGATTTCAGGTCCCTGTCGATTGCCTGCTGCCAGTTCATCTTGGGACGTCCTCTTCGCCTCTTTCCATTGGGTTGGAGTGCGTGTACCACTACAGGCCCTCATTAGCATGTATCTCACTCTCATTTGGGAGCCATGTGACGTGTACGTGATTATTTGATATAGAGTGATTTCGTTGGAGTCAGTGTTTGTTCATATATTAGTTTCTGATTTAGACACAAGGACAATAATTTTAGGAGGAGGGAAAGTCGATTAAATCGACCCCAGTGCATTACTGGTGTTTTATTTTATCGGCCCCGTAAGGATGAAAGATAAAGCTATTCTCGGCAGGATTTGAACTCAGATGGTAAAGGGGCATAACTCAACGCCATAAAGCTTCTTGCTCAATGCTCCACCGATTACTGCCAGCCCACCACCCTTGTATTTGTTCATATATTGGGACTTATATTTGTAAGTATACATGTTTAGGTTCGTATTGGTATTTGTACTAGCATTTGTGTTTGTATATATGTTTGTATATATATATATATATATATATAACGAACGAAACGTGGTAAGGAACCAGGTGGACCATAACGCACCAAAGTACTCAATACTTAGGGTAGTAGAGTGGGTAATAGGAACGAGTAGGACCCTGACGGCTGAGCTCAAGCCGTTTCGATGGCTAATTCTGGACTGATTTAGCCGTCGAAACGGCTTGAGCTCAGCCGTCGGGATCCTACTAGTTCCTATATATATATATGTCAGCTCAAAAGTGACACAGGGGAGACTGTGGTTAGGTGGACATCCTCACCGACATCCAGAGTTGACACTGCACTCAGTGCTCCTGTGGGAGCCCCTGCATGGGCACACTGGGTAGGAAGACCAAGGTTAACGTATGTTGATGCCCTGAGGACAGACACTGGTCTGTTGGAGATGCAGGACATGGCAGCGATAATCAGGGACAGAGACCAATGGAGAGAACTCGTCCATGGATCTCGGGAATTTTACCCGCCATAGATAGATAGATATATTTGTATCTATATTTGTGTCTATGAGGATATTTCTGTTTGTTAACATTTCGGGCATGCCTCTATAGTTACATAAAAAAAGGGATTCGTTGTGGGGTTCTTCAGAACACCGGCCCCCCCCCCTGTTGTACTCAACTTTCGTTTATTCCTTTATAGCAAAGTCTATTGTATACATGTGTGGTACCGTAACTCTTGATGGAGTCCTAGGGGCACTTTAGTAGCATAGGGCATTTTAAGCCAGACAGAGCCCACCCTTCTCCAGCGGTGGATTGGCAGTATCGGTAGAGGGTCGGACGCCATGCTTTCCAGCATAGTTACGTCCCTTTACGATCTGAGTTCAAATCCCGCCGAGGTTGACTTTGCCTTTCATCCTTACGGGGTCGATAAAATAAAGTACCAGTAATGCACTGGGTAATTGCTGGCCTTATGCCTAAAGTAGAAACAATTATGAAGTATAAAATAATTTCGTCTCACTTTGGTGTCCTGGTCACTGACACAACTACATCTGTAGAAAATCAACCTGTCTCTCAGTCAATGTCTATTTTTCTTTCTCCTCCCCCCTCTCTCTCTCTCTCCAAATCTCCCCTTCCTCCTGCACTCTACTTAGCTCTTTCTCTCATTACCCCTCTCTCTCTCTCGCTACCCCCCTCTCTCTCTCGCTATCTCTCTTTTTCTCGCTACCACTTTCTCTCTCGTCAACGCTCATCTTGAAAGAATTTAGTCTATTAAATCGAACCAGGATTTTTTTGTTCAAGTCTAGTACTTATTTTATCGATCTCCTTTTGTCGAACCAATAAGTTAGAAGACAAAAATGTTTTTAATTTTATTTTTACTTTAGTTCGATTTATATTTTTGGCAACTATGCCTTTGTTCTTTACTTTATTAGCCTATTTGAGATTTTTAGCTTGTATTAAACTTTTGAATTTCCCGCCACCGTGTCCCCGCCCCTGACGGCCAGTTTTTCACCGCCATACCAGGATTTTACCAGGATTTTACACCACGGATCCATCGCTCCAGTTATCCAACCTGCAACACTCAGAATCTCCAACAACTGGTCTCACAGTCCGTGGAAAAACCCCAGGAACACACAAACACTTAAACTGTTTTCGCACCATGCCTCCATACATCCACACCACATATAAACACACACACACACGTGCGTATCCTCACATACACACACTCAGCCTCCGGACTCCACACGCCCCCTCTCCCCCACCCCCTCTGACCCCTCTCCATCCACACGCACACACACACACTCAGACTTACACCACACCCCATGTACACACCGGTTTCCCTATTACCCGAACATGGAACCTCGTTCTTCCCCCAACTCTCACATTCACACACACCTTCAGCACCTCACGCCCAGACACCCCGTCTCCCTCTCCCCTCTCTACCACCTCCACCCACCACCACCCCTACACGCCTCCCACCCTTTCACCACTTGTTTCTTTTTAATTTTAATTTTTTTTACTCTCTAATAAAATGTTTTTCCTCCCTTTTCTCTCCGCCCACTTTTCTCCTGATGAAGGGCTTATGCCCGAAACGCCCCCCAACCCCCACTCTCAAGCGTGAAACTAATACTAACATTTGTACTGCCTCTTCGCTTCCTCGTTTTTTTTTGTTTTCTGTTTACTGTCTCAACTTTAACACACACACACACACACACACACACACACACACACACACACACACACACACACACACACACACACACACACACATCTATACACACACACACACACACGATAACAACTAACATTGCTGCAATCAAATGTGGCTTTTTAGCCCAGCCAATTATCTAAAATGTCTTGCACAGAGTTGGCAACCAAAACATTCGCTGGGAATAGTCGGCTGTGGTTGGAGTTCATGTACTTTTGCATGTCGCTTGAGCCCTCCTGCTGATTTACATTCTCTACCACATGTTTGGCAAGCATGATGAGTAGCATCTCCAACAGCAGCCTGGTAGTCAACCACTGGTAGTCAACCACTGGTCTTACTTTATGACTGCGAAGATGACTTTTGAGTCCAGCTTTGCTTAGGCAGAGTCTCGCACAGACGCTGCATGTCAGCACCATAGGAGGACCCTCTCCGTCTGGAAGTGCAACAGCAATGCCCTTCCTCACACCCCGCTTTACTTTCTCGTATGCGATTCGAGATGCCTCAAAGGCAACTTTCCCCTCATATACAACCTTTCTCCATTTATTACGATCAGCAGCAACATTTTCCCATGTCAGCAGAGATGTTAGCGTTTTTCAAAGTGGCTTTCAAGGAATCCTTATACCTCTTTTTTGGTTTATGTGGATGTCGTTTTCCTTTAACCAACTCTCCATAAAAGAGTTGTTTTTGGTATTCTAGAATCCTTCATCCTGGCAAGGTGACCACTCCAACGGCGTCTTTGCTTAAGCACAAGAGCTTCTATACTGTCACACTTTCCAAAATCTTGACTACACTGATGTTGTCCCTCCAGTGAACGCCATGGATCCATCTGAAACACATCTGATGGAAACGCGCCAATTGTTTAAGGTGGTGTCGATATGTGACCCAGGTCTCGCAGGAATAAAGAAGAGAGCACACATACCTTGTACACCTTTACCTTTGTCTTCTTGCATATGTCGCGCTGACCCCAGAGTCGCCTTTCTAACTTTCCGAAAGCATCACTTGCTTTCCTAATCCTGAATGGAATTTCATTATCAAGATTGCTGCATCGATTGACAGTGATTACCATGTAGACAAACTGATCAACCACTCCAAGTCGTTTACCATACACATAGATATTTGGCTCACTGTACTGCTTACCAGGGGAAGGTTAGTACATGACGACGGTTTTCTTGAGACTGACAGTCAATCCTAGGGCAGTACAAGCATCAGAAAATGCATTCAAAATGTGCTGCATATCACTCTCTGTGTGCGCTACAAGATCGTAATCATCTGCATACAAGAGGTCTCTTATGATTGATGTAAATACTTTTGTTTTGCAGCAAAGCGCCTGATGTTAAATATGCTGCCTGAGGTTCGATATTGGATGTAAACACCATGCTAGCAATTCCTGAATGCAATATAGAAAACCATTGCAAAGTATATGGCAAACAGAGTCGGTGCTGGAATATGCCCCTGTTCCACTCCATTTTTTACTGAGATAGGCTCCGACATGTTATCTCTGACATTAACCCAAGCCTTCATGTCGTAATGGAAAGACCTAACCAAAGCAAGGAACTTATCAGGGCAACCAAGTTTCTGCAGAACCTTCCACAATGCATTTCTGTTAACAGCATCGAAAGCTTTTGTCAGATCGACAAAAACCTGATGCAGATCCGAACCTTGTTCCATGCACTTCTCCTGGAGCTGTCTAGCTGAGAAGATCAGATCAGTAGTGCCGTGTCTAACACGAAAACCAGATTGACTTTCAGGAAGAACACAATCTGCAATGTGTGTCAGAAGACGGTCCAGAAGTACCCTACATAAATGTTTTTCCTACGACAGAAAGCAATGATATATCTCTATAGTTTCCACAATCGTTCTTGTTACCCTTTCCCTTGTACAAGACCACCATTACTGCATCTCTCCAGTCCTCAGGTACGGATTCACTAGCCCATATCCTGCCAACCAAAGCGTGAAGATATTACAGAAGTCTCTCACCACCATATTGCAGGAGATCTGCATGTATGCCATCCATACCTGGAGACCTTCTACTTTCAGCTTCGAGATAGCTACTGCAACCTCCACAAGCGTCGGTGGTTCTGCGAGAGCTACTTTCACAGGTTTTTCTGGAATGAGATTGAGGAAATCTTCATTGACGACAGACGGCTGATTCAAAAGTTCATCAAAGTGCTCTCGCCACCTTCGTAGAATTCCCTGTGAGTCACGAAGAAGTTCTTTGCAATCCTTGCTGCGAAGCGGTGTCACCAGAGAAGAAGACGGTCCAGAAACTTCATGCAAGAGACTGTACAGCAGCTTTGTGTTATTGGAATCGGATTCAGCTTGTATCTCATCAGCCTTTTCACTCCACCTCTTATCCTTCATCTGAGAAAGACGCCGCCTAACACGTGATTTCACATCCTTGAAAAGCAAAAACAGAGGATGTAACAAAAAAAGAAACAATGAAAAATTCCCCAATAGAGGGAAACTTCCGAGGGCCATTCGTGGAGAAAGCCCATTAAAAAAGCCCCGGTGACCCTGACCACCAGGTCAAGTGCCCTCTCCCAGTTTTCCACCTTCAATTTACAGGCGCATACTCAGAGTAGGCCCATTTTCTGGGGCCATGCTTGCCTCTCTCACCCATCTTTCAACAAAATGCTGGGAAGTGAGTAGTTCCCTTTCTACCCTGATTTTCCTTTTCAAATGAAATTTGAAAAAGTTAATCGGGCCATCACCGAAGAGGTAAGTACTCGTCTTCAGCCCTTTCAAACGCGTCCACCATACTATCTCTTTCGCCATGGCTACCAAACAGATAAAAACTGCCTGCCCTTCCCGGCTAAAGGAAGAGGGCGGGTCACTCCTTACGATGGACTCAGCTGATAGCTGGATGCGTCCTACACGCGACAGCAGGTGTTCGACATAAACCCACAAGTCAGCAATGCTCGGACACTGGACGAGTGCGCGCAGGACGGTTTCGTCGCCCTGCGCGCATCTCGGTCATGTCCGGCTGACGGCACCTCCATGCCTGGCAAAACTCCTTGGTAGCACTGCCAGGCCAGGGATTTCTGGAAGTTGTCCATAGGCCCCGGCCCGAAAGTTCTCCTGAACAGATTGGCTAGTTGATTTTCGTCGACGCCTAGAGTCTCCCCAAGTATGTCGTCGCTCTTTCCCTCCACTAATCCTCTTTAGAATGCCGAGGTGGAGTTTCCACCGATCGCATTGCCCGACTGGTCGAGGGCTGTGAGGGCCTGAAGACATTCCAGTCTCCAAGCGCTCCCTCTCGGTCTTCGCTTGACCCAGGACTGCAGCTCTGTTAAGGAGACGAGCTGGGGAAACACGCGTCTAGCAAACGGCGACCACGACTGATCACCGTCGAGGAAGAGGTGGAGATGTTGTAGCCTGAGCGCGTGTGTGCGCATCATCAGCCACGGCATGGCCAGCCATCCACGTAGCGGGTGTTGACAGCAGATGGACTGCCTGACCATCAGAGCGCGCCCCTTCCACAAAAAGTGAAAGAGCAAACGCTCCAGCGCAGTCAGGCGGGGCTTAGTACAAGGCACGACGGTCAGGCGGTAGTAGATGACAGACGCGATGTACGCATTCGCCACCTCCACTCGACCTTTCAGGGATAGCTTCCTCTCTGCCCATTTCTGGGTGAGAGAAGCCATCCTGCTCGTCAACTCGTCCCAGTTTTTGTCCGTCTGGAGGTCTAGACCGAAACAGACCCCTAGGAATTTAATCAGTCCGTCCGTCCAGCGCCCGACGACGCTGTTGGACGGCATGGACCTGCCTCTCCAGGTGCCGAGCTGCAGGCCCACCGACTTTTACTGGTTGATCATTGCTCCTGTCACCGCCTCGTATTCTCTTAGTGTAGTGCCGATTGCCTCGATGTGTTTGGCGTTCGACACCACTACGATGACATCGTCTGCATATGCTGACACGGTTATTCTGCATCCCAGTTCGCGCGGGACCCCCCTCAACGGCTCCAGTTTGTGCAGTAGTGGGTCGAGAGTCAATACGTACAACAGGGACGAGAGGGGACATCCTTGGCGGAACGAGCGCATGATGTTGAACAGTTCCGAAAGGTGACCGTTCACTCTCACCACAGAGCAGATGTTGTGCATGGCAACGATCCAGCCTCTGAAGACGGGCTAAAGCCAGCCGCCCTCAGGACTGTCGCCAGATAACGATGGTCGACCCTATCGAAAGCTTTCGACTGATCTAAATTGATCAAAGACCCACCCATGGATCTGTCTGGGATGGCGTATGCCTGCGCCTCTCCCACCAGACAATCAACGACAAGCGCCAACCTCTTTGCTTGTACCTTGGCCAAAATCTTGAACTCTGTGTTTAGCAGAGTTATGGGCCTGAAATTATCTATGTTATCCCCCTTGTTCGGATGCTTTCTCAGCAGTGCCATTGCTCCTCGGCTCACAGAGCTAGGAATTCTCCCGTTCTGTCGCCAGTTGCAGTAGACGTCCGCCAAGAGGTCTCCGAACAAGTCTGGCATGTGTACGTAAAGTTCGAAGGACAGACCATCCAAACAAGGCGATTTACCCCTTTTGCAGCCAGTCATTGCCTCCCGTCATTCAGCGCTGTTATCGGCTTTTCGCAACACTCCACCTCAGTGGCCGAGAGCCGCGGCAGTCCGTCGAGGTAGGTGCTAAAGTCCATCCCGCGATCCGTCCCGCCGCTGCCCCCGAAAGCTGGGCGAAATGTCGCTGAAAAGCTTCACATATTTGCTCGGGATCGAGTAGCATACGCCCGTCGTGGTCCACCAAAAACCGGATCGTGGCTTTGTTGCCACGACGCGCCTCCGCCACTCGAACGGCTTTCGTGCCCTCGTGTCTGACAGCACGCAGCCTACTCTGACAACGCAGAGAAGAATTTTGAATTGTGGACAGCCTATGCTAGACCTATCTATGTCCCTACAACATAGCCTATCTAGATATGATCTGGATGACCTGATGCGGTTTGTCCATGTTCACATTGACATATTCGGGAAATCCAGACGGTACTTGTCAGACAGTTGAAACCGTCTGAGCAGGTTTGCGGGGCTTTTACACCCTCCTCCCCTATCCACTAATCCCACACAGCCCCAGCGTGCATCTAAGATCCCGTTCCAGTCGTCCACTAACACTGAAGAGCGGGACGTTCCAAGAAAGGTCTCCAGACGCCAGAAGAAATCAGGCCGCCCTGCTCCTGGCGGGGCATAGACGGCCACTAGCCTGAAATCTTAACCGTCTCCGCTGGTCGCGTTCAGCACCACCAACTTACCTTCTAGGTCCAGGAAGATGGCCCGTATGACGAGATCCAAGCCTCTCCGAAAAAGCACAGCAACTTCTCCCCCCGATTCTGGACGGCTGGGAGATCCGTATACATCGTAGCCGCCGAAGGTCGGTGCGAAGGCTCGTGCTTGGGAGATTCTGGTCTCGCTGATGGCCATCACATCTATGTTTAGTGATCTGAGGTCGTTGAGCAGCCCTGCTTCCATGACGACCCCAGGCCACGCGCATTTATGCTGCCTATTCTGAGTAATGTCATGTTGAAAAGGAGTGGAAAAAGATGGGAAAGACCACTTACCTCTTCTTGTGGAGAAAGGATGGTTTTTCCGTCCTTCTCACTGCTTGTGGCCCCCTTCGGAAGGATGTCTTTATAAATCCTCCTGGAGAGTGTTTGTCGGAAGTCTCCGATGTCCTTGGGGAATTTTAATTTTAGTGTCGTGTACGTTTTCTGTGTGATGCGAGTGATTTGTATGTGTGGAGGTGGTGTGAATTTTTTGGGTGTTGTATAGTCTTTTTCTGTGATGCTGGTGTTGTGTTAGATGTAGTGTAATAATTGGTTGTTCAAATTTAATGCTGTGTAGTGTGTATCGTTTTGATTGCTTTGTTTTGTTTGCGTTTGTTGTCAGTTTGTTTGTTTCGCATGGTGGTGATGGGGCTGGTGATGCTGGTGTGGGTGGTGACATAGCTGTCTTAACTTTTTTGTTAGCTTGTTTGTTTGTTTCGCCCTGCATTTTGTTTTCGGGGGGCTAAGGAAGAGGATTTTTTCTTTTGTGGTTTCTTTTTTTTTTCTTTTTTCCAAATACAGTTTCCCACTCCTCTTCGTCGTCACAATCTGTCTCCAGTTGCGATAGGTCGGGGAGTGGAAAATCCTCCACAAGCGTTGGTTTGGGTTGTGGCGTGGTGGAGGCGCTGGTGCTAATTCTGGCACGGTGGGTGGTGGTGGTGTTGGTTTTGCTACTGTTGCTGCTACAGTTGCTGGGGTTGTTGCTGCTACAGTTGCTTCTGTTGTTGCTGCTACAGTTGTTGCTGCCATTTCTGCTGCTGGTTTTGATGGTTGAGTCACTGGGGTGGGTAGGAGAGGGGGCCTCAACTTTTTAGCCTGAGAGCAGAAAGCCTTTAGGAGGGTTCCTTCGCCACAAACGACACACCTAGGCCTTCTTCCCTCAACGATTACGGTGAGGTGGCTGCCGTCATTGAGGTCTATCACCTCTGGAATTTCCTGTATGTTTCTTTGGTCCGCTTGGATCAGGAGCTCCATCCCAGATTCGGACCAGTTCTCCTGCTTTACTTTTATCACCTCAATTACTTTAGTGTCGGCCTCGATGTCGGCGAGGACGGCAGCCATTAGCCAGGGAATTTCAATGGCCGGCGGAACCTGGGTCACCCTGATCCTTACCAGCCTCTGACCACAATAGCTTGGGACGAGTGTGAACTCGTCACTTTTTAATGAGGCCATGGAGTGCTCTCTGGCTTCCTGTCGGGTTTCAAAGAACACGTCCACGGTTCCATATTTTTGCCCATTTCTGATGTGAGTTTTTTGAGCCCACACATGTCAAAGCTTTTTGTATCTGGGAGTCGGATGCCCGTTCCACTCGGATGCCCGTTCTACTCAGATGCCCGCGTTTTAATGTTTATCGTGCGATATGACACAGTGCATAGGCGCCGATGCTCCATGGTATTAGATGGGAGTGTGAGGCTGGCCCTGTAACCATATGTTTTTAACATTCGCCTGGCTTCATTCAATTCTTCCTGGCTAACCTCAACCGTTTCATTTTTTGCCGCTTTAGCAAACGACACATTTGGTTTTGCGCTGGTGTTGATGTTGTTGTTGTTATTCTTATTGTTGCTGTTGTTGTTATTCTTATTTTTGTTATTATTATTTTTAGTTTCAGTTGTGGTGGTGGTGGTGGTGTCAGTGGCGTAAGGCGTGGAAGAGTCGATTTTAGGAGAATCCATTTCGATATCATGAGATAGTAATTTATTTCTTGTTTTAGTTGTTGCTGTGGTGGTATCAGTGGTGTTGGTTGTTCTTTTTGACATTGTGGTGGGGATGGCGGCTTTAACACCCGTGGGCATTGGTAATGGC
>CAXHJY010001034.1:55000-57500 GCA_964016885.1 Eledone cirrhosa
CGACTTGTCCCGGTTCAGCTTAGCCCCTGTGAACTTTTCGTACTCCTCCAGTAAGGTGCCGACCGCCTCGATTTCGGAGGCCGTCGACACCATTACTGTCACATCATCGGCGTAGGCTGACACCGCTTTCCGCAATCCCGGTTCCAAAGGGATGCCCTGCAACAACTCCAACTTCCGCAGTAGTGGCTCGAGAGTCAACACATACAGAAGGGAGGAGAGAGGGCACCCTTGTCGGATGGACCGCGCGATTTTGAACGGCTCCGAGAGGTAGCCGTTCACCTTGACCCTAGAGCAGATGCGGCTGCTGTGCATAGCAGTGATCCAGCCCCTGAAAACGGGTCCGAAGCCTGCCGCCGCTAGCACCGCATCCAGGTAACCATGGTCGACCCTATCGAACGCCTTTGATTGATCCAAGTTGATCAGAGCCCCACCAAAGCCGGGTTCGTTCCCAACCCTCTCTATGATGTATCGCATGAGGTGGAGGTTGTCATGGATGGTCCTGGACGGGATAGCGCATGTCTGCGCATCTCCCACCAGGTTGCCCACGACAAGCGCCAACCTCTTTGCTAGCACATTGGCCAAAATCTGTAACTCTGTATTTAGCAGAGTTATGGGCCTGAAGTTACTTATTTCGTCCCCCTTGTTCTCGTCCTTCCTCACTAGCGTGACTACACCCTTGGTCACAGTACAGGGAATTCTCCCGTTCTGTTGCCAGTTGCAGTAGACCGCCTCGAGGAGATCGGGGAACAAGTCCGGCATAGCTAGATATAATTCGTAAGGAAGACCATCGAGACCCGGGGATTTGCGTTTGCCGCATTGGCTCAGCACGTCCTCTATCTCAGCGGCCGAAATCGGCTCCTCGCAGGACTTCGCCTCCCTGTCCGAGAGGCGCGGCAGGCCGTCGAGGTATGGACCGAAGTCCACGTTCCCAACCGGCTCCCCGCCCCTCCCGAACAGTCGGGCAAAGTGCCTTTGAAAGGCCTCACACATCTGCTTAGGCTCAAGAATCGCCCGTCCATCCAGGTCTCGCAAAGACCGGATGGTGGATTTAGTTCCACTGTTGGCCTCTGTCACGCGGGCCCAGCTAACAGCTTTGGCCCCCTCGTTCCCTAGAGCACGTATTTTACTTCGGACAACGCAGCCTTCGTGCTTCGCGTCGAAAAACTGGCTCAAAGCCGTTCTCGACGCTAGCACTCTGGCCACGTCGCCGCTTCTAATTGCCTCTTCTACTCTATCTATTAGCTCCCTTTCCTTCCTATTCCTATCCGCAGCTAGAACCTTACTAAATTCAATCGAGACTACTCTAATCTCTCTCTTTAGAGATACCCACCACCTGCTGTTGACGATCGCTCCAGTCAACCGTTCCTTAACTAACGTACTAATCCGATTCCTGTAGGCTCTACTTGCCGGCAAGGACAAGTTGAGCTTCCAGTAACCGGGGCCCTGTCTATGAGTTCTGTCAAGGTTGACCATGCAGGTCACTAATTTGTGGTCTGAATAGCCAACCATGCGCATTTTTGGACAACTTAAAAAGTCCTTATCCTTAATTCTAACTAAGAACCTATCTAGGTACGACCTAGATGATCCGCTACGATTTGCCCAAGTCCAGGTTGGCGCAGTCGGAAAGTGGCGAGAATGGCCCGTGTGAATGGGCCTTCTCTTTACATAAGCCTGTAGGTGGAAAAGAGGAAGGAACAAGGGAGCACCCCCTCTCTGTGCTCCTGAGGAAAAGGGTTGCACACTTTTTTCGGGGGTGTGTGCGACCCCCCAAGGCGCCTCCTCTCTATTGAGGATTTTGTTAAAAATTTAATTTTTTGTTATATCTTATTTTATTTTTATATTTTGTTATTGCCTCCTCCTTATTGAGGACGCCTTTTTGTGTAAACTCCCCCCTTTGTACTTGTCCCACTTTTGATGCCCTAGTGGCAAATAAAAGAAACATATATATATATATATATATATATATATATATATATATATATATATATAGATACATACATATATATATACATATATAGATACATACATATATATATACATATATATATATATACATATATATATACATATATATATATATATATATACATATATATATACATATATACATATATATATACATATATATATACATATATATATATATATATATATATACATACATATATATATACATATATATATATATACATACATATATATAAATACATATATATAAATATATATATATATATATATATATATACATACATATATATAAATACATATATATAAATATATATATATATATACATACATATATATATATACATATATATATATATATATATATATATATATATATATATACATGGTGGCTGCCAACTCGTTTTCGAGTACGGCCACTACTTTATATCCATGTAGGAGAACCCCTACCGATGCGCTGAACGAATGTGACTTTTTAATCCAGCCAGCGACTTGAAATCTCTGGTACAAAGACTACACTTGTGACCATTATTGA
>CAXHJY010001034.1:65000-67500 GCA_964016885.1 Eledone cirrhosa
GTTACCGTCATGTTGTTGTCTAGCATGTTCGTATAGTACTGACCCGTTTTTTCGTCCTTTTAGTTCCCCCCAGTGTTGGTCTATCCTTTCACCTATGCTACGAGCTGTCTCACCTATGTATGTTGTTGTCGTGTTTCTGCAAGTACCCTCTGTACATCTTATGCTATAGACTACGTTTCTAGTTTTACAGTTTATCCGGGGGTTCACCTTACATATGATACATTTCCTATTGGTACAGTGGGTTTTCTTAAAAGGGTAGGTTTTGCTGATCAGGGATTTTATGGTGGTTCCTGGCTTTTCTACCACCTTTATTTTTAAGTGGGTCTTTCTCAGGGCCTTTCTACACTGGTTAGCTAATTTCCCTCCAGGGGTGGCGTCCACAAACATGACACTCTGATATCTCTGGTTGTCGTACCATGATGTGGCCTTCCCTATCTTATGTCTAGCCCTATCTAAGCTATTCCATGATTTGCTCCTGTATAGTGGGCAAATTCCTTTCATGTCCAGTTCTATGAGGGTCTTATACTTTTCCATGGCTCCTTCGTATACTCTGACTCTGTCTCTTTGGTTGTAGCCAGAGAACTGCATGCGGTTGATGAAGTGTTGGATGTGTCCTTCCATTTCTGTTGGGTCGCACATGCTGGACACATTCTTCATCACTCGTACCAAATCTGCGATCAGAATATTAAACTTAGCACTACTGGACATTGCTGAGTTTTTGAGTATCAGGTATTTGGAGGCCATGGGTTTAGCATAGTGTGAGTGGAGAATTTGGGCTCTCTCGTCTATAGTGTTAATCCAGAGTTCTGTGTCTAATACAGGTAGTCTATTGTTAGGGTGTTTGGAAGGGAAGTCTATAGTTACAGTTATACTCTGGTGTATGGAATTAGCTATCTGCTGGATGCTTTCCATCGTGCTACGTTCTAAATCAAACTTGTTAGTGCTCTCTAGTGGGGGTGTTCTTATAACTATATTGATATCGTCTACATAACGAGAGTACATGATGAGGTCTATGGAGCTTTCATTAAGGAGATCTTTAAGTCTCCTTTCCCACCATACCATGAAAAGGTTGGCAACATCACCAGCTATGCTGACGCCGATGGCTGCTCCCTCATTTTGGGTGTAGATTTTCTCATTGAACTTAAATATGTGGCCCTTTAGGGTAGTTTTGATACTAGCCCCTATTGCATGTGCGACCATTTTTCTTACCTGATCAGTGTTTTGGGGGGTCCGTATAGCTTTGGTCCACCCAATCCACCTTCCTATGGGAGTCTTTTTAGCCATTGAGGTTATGGTGGGGCGTCTACCTCTTATAGGTCTACTAGGGCAGAAACATCTAAGGTCATGGCTGTCTAGGTAGTCAGTGTCGTAGGTAAGTCTAAGTAGGAGGCCCAGTTCGTCTGTGTCGACGTCGCAGAACTCCACCTCACTCTCAATGATCATCTCCACACATCTTTTCACAGCAAAATCAATGTTAATGGATAGGTACAGTGACACCACATCCATGCTGCCTATTATGCAGTTGGATAGGCTCCTGTTTTTGTTGCACTCACTGATTCTGCTGAGGAGGTCCTCTGTACTTTCACATACATCTGGGGACATCTTGATTATGGGGCGTATAACCATTGAGAGGAAGTAGGAGATCCTGTAGTTGCTAGCTATATTAGCTCCGCATACGGGTCTTGTTGGTGGTCCTGTTGTCGGGTCGTCGACTGTCTTGTGGTCTTTGCGGAGCCCATACAAGGGTGGTATGCCATTGTTAGACGCCTGGAAGTTGTTGGCAGTGCGTCTGCTTGGCTTTAGGATGTCAGTCCACATCATCATGTGAGCGTTGAGGATTTTTTCTCTCCCATCGTGTGTTAGTTGTGCAACTTCGCTCGTGTTGGTGATGTGGGGTTGCATTGCCTCGATGTAGTTCGGCATGCTATCTATTGACATCCTACCAGACTTATCTGTGGGTAGACACACTACCTCACCATCCCTTGTGCGCTGCTTGAGGCTAACCAAGCCTTCTACAGGTTTTATCCCAAGTTGTTGGGCCTCTGGTCTGCTCTGTCTCATAGTGTACCTGTCTACTACTTGTCTAATCTTATTTCTAGCTATGGTGAACTGTGCCTCCGTCTCGTCATCTATTTGCTGTGGTATGCAAACTCTTTTATTAAAGGGTAACCTCGTAGGATAGATATTACCCATCTTATATGTTTTGTCAGCTGGGTTGAAAAATAGTTTCTCTAAGGGGTTGTCGTTATTTCTATCGTCATAGTTGTGTGTGTTGCTATTATTGTTATCATGGTGGTTGTTGTTGTTTCTATCATTAGCATTAATATTATTATTGTTATGATTGCTAGATGTATTGTTGTTTACTTCACCGTTATTGTTGTTGTTGTTACTGCTATTTCTACCATTGTGGTTGTTACTATTATTATGTTTCTTGTTTTTGTTGATGTTGCTACATGTACTATTTCCATTATTACCACTGTGGTTATTGTTGTTGTTGTTG
>CAXHJY010001034.1:82500-84206 GCA_964016885.1 Eledone cirrhosa
GAGGACTGGATTGATGTCCATCCAAACCACATCCCTTTCTTCGTCCTCACTGAAACCCATCTCAGTAACCTCCACTTGGAAGCCGAGGTGAAAGTGAAAAATTTCAAAGCCATCCGTGCTGATCGCGCTGGCAGAAGAAAGGGCGGAACTGCCATTTATGTCCATAATTCTTTCTCAACAGAGGCTATGAACATATTCACTAATGGATACTGTGAGGCAGTCACTGTATTCAGTCAAACCAACAACCTATTAGTAGTTGGGCTCTATAGGCCACCCCAAACGCCTGTACCATGCTTCAAGGAATGCCTCAACAGCATAAAGTGTTTCATCCAAGAGTGTCACCCTGACAACATCTTAATGATGGGGGACTTCAACCTCCCCGGAGTTGACTGGTCCACAAACACCCTGCCACCAGGTTCTTCTGCCTCAACCTCTGACAGGGAAGCTGTGGAATCGCTTCTTGACTTCATGGATGATTTCTTCCTATCCCAACTAGTGCTCGAACCAACGAGGTGCCACAAAAACGTCCTAGACTTAATTTTCAGCAATCACACTGACAATATCCACAATATTGCAGTGGAGAAAACTCTACTCTCTGATCATGACATGGTTCTCTGTGATCTGAGATTCCACCGTCCAATATACAAACCCAATGTCATTTCTCCTGTCCATCCGTTTGACGCTATGGATTTCCACAATGCAAACTGGGAAGCGATCAGTCATGATCTTGCACATGTCGACTGGTCCTTCACGCACACTCATACACCCACTAACATCAAAAAGTCCTGGCAGACATTTGTGGACACTGTTACAAACATATGTGCTAAACACACCCCATTAAGAACTATAAACAAATCTAAGAGCAGAATCCCTAGAAATAGAAAAACACTCATCAGAAAAATTAAGAGAACGAACAAAAAAATCAACAAGCTGAAATACTGTCAGCAGCAACACATCAACTTGACTGCCATTTCATCACTAGAGATTAAAAAACATAACCTCCAAAACAACATAATGTCCCTCATCAACAATCAGAGAAGAGCTGAAGAGGCCTGGGCCATTGAGAAGATCAAACTCAATCCCAAAGTGTTCTTTTCATTTGCAAAAAAACACAAAATCACTGGCTCTACTGTTGGCCCTCTAATTGATGAAAATGGCACTCTTCAAGACAATGCTAAAACCATGGGTGAGATACTGCAGAAACAATACTGCTCTGTTTTCAGCAATCCTGATATGGCCGATCTGGGCTGTATCGGCGATGTTACTCCCCATTACACCTTATCGGACATAACGTTTGGCGCCCCTGATGTCTTGGCGGCAATAAAGGAAATCAAGCATAATTCAGCAGTAGGTCCCGATAGGTTCCCTGCTTGTGTCTTGAAGGCGTGTCAACACCAACTTGCTTCTCCTCTTGCCAATCTGTGGCGGAACTCACTGGATGCTGGATATGTGCCAGAAAACCTTCTATCCCAGTCTGTTGTCCCAGTTTTCAAAAAGGGAAACAAATCCCTTGCCGTGAATTACCGTCCAATCTCACTCACCTCTCATATCATTAAGGTATTTGAGCGAGTGGTGAGATCGCGAATGACCCACTTCCTTGAGAGTAACAATATGCTGAACTCCAACCAGCATGGATTCCGTAATGGAAGGGATTGCCTGACGCAACTACTGCATCACTTTGATGACATTTTGAGAGCCTTGGGAGA
>CAXHJY010001035.1:0-5000 GCA_964016885.1 Eledone cirrhosa
TATTATATATATATATATATATATATATATATATATATATATATATATATACATATACACACATATATATACATATATGTACTTATATACATACACACTTTACATATGTGCGGGAAGAGGGGATGGGTCGAGTGTGATAGACAGATGGATGAGATAAGCTGAAAGAAGACAACCTGATAGAATGAGTGGTTTAAAAAAAAATCGTAAAGAAAGAAAGGAAGAAAGAAGGAAGGAGTGAAGTGAGTGACAGACAGACAGACTAAGTTGTGGAGTGAGAAGGATATATGACGAAATGTGGGGACGGGGGGAGTGCTGTAGACGCGGGTGGGGACGAGACGGTGCCAATGTCTTGCTAACTATTTCCTTACACAGACATTCTCTCAGAGAGGAAGATTTAAACATTGTTTTGAAATAATTCGTCCCGGAGGGAACAAAAAAAAAAAGAAGCTTACTGGGTATTGTTGTTTGTGAATGTGGTGGTGATAAATAGTTTTGATAGAAGTGGTGATGGCGATGGTGATATTAATGGGTGTGGTGGTGGTGATAATAGTGGCGATGATAATAGTAGTGGTGGTATTGATATAATAGTGATGATGATGTTGGTAGTAGTGGTGTTGATAATAGTGGCGATGGTGGTGGTGATAATAGTGGAGAAGGTGGCAGTGGTGTTGATAATAGTGATGATGGTGGTGGTGGTGCTGTTGGTAGTAGTGGTATTGATAATAGTGCGATGGTGGTGGTGGTGGTGATAATAGTGCGATGGTGGTGGTGGTGGTGATAATAGTGCGATGGTGGTGGTGGTGATAATAGTGGAGAAGGTGGCAGTGGTGTTGATAATAGTGGTTGTAGTGTTGGTAGTAACGATGTTGATAATAGTGATGATGGTGGTGGTGCTGTTGGTAGTAACGATGTTGACAATAGTGATGATGATGATGATGATAGTAGTGGTGGTGGGGGTTGTGGTACTGTTGGTTGTAATGGTTGTGGTGCTGTTGGTTGTAATGGTGGTGGTGGTGGTGGTTGTGATACTGTTGGTTGTAATGGTGGTGGTGGTGGTTGTGGTACTGTTGGTTGTAATGGTGGTGGTGATGATAATAGTGGCTGTGGTGCTGTTGGTTGTAGTGGTGTTGGTGATGGTGTTGATGGTGATAATAGTGGTGGTGTTGGTGGTGTTGGTTGTAGTGACGTTGGTGATGAAGGTGGTTGTGGTACTGTTGGTAATGGTGATGGCTATAGTGCTGTTAGTAGTGATGTTGATAATAGTGACAGCATGGTGGGGGTGTTTGTGGAGGGTTAGCAACTAACTGGCGCTGGTTATATTCGTCAGTTTGATGACACGACACCACTATATACATAACACTCGACCCAACATGACACCACGCGACCTAAGCATGATAGAGAGAGAGAGAGAAAGAAATAATAAAAGATATAGTGATTGTAATGATGATGTTGGTATTGGAAAGTGATAGTGAAGATGAGAAGCAAGATAGCATGCCGAAACAAAAAAAAAACAACAACAAATTATTCATTTAATTTTGGTGTGAGATGGGGTGGGTGTATAACGAAAATGGAAAAACCCGCTTTTAGTTGAAATAATTGCGATCGAACATATTGCACCGAGAAGCCTTTCATTGGAGTTACCTCCCTTACACCAACCTAAAAACAATCACAGGCGCTGCTAAACAAACATGCATTTTATGCATATTTATAATAAACGTTAGACCTAATGAAAAACATTAAGTGTTTGTATATAAAACGTGTGTCTATGCGAGGTAAGATCGAGTAATCTTGGTCAGAATCCACACTTTCTCGTTCAAGCATTACCCACAGAACTAGCAGAGTCATTTTCCTACTTTCTTTTTCTTTTCTTTTCTTTTTTTTTTTTTTTTCACATCCATAAAGAAGCTACTGTTGAAATATACTACAACAATAAATGTTCACACCAAAAGTGGTAGAACTGAACTGAACTGAACCTGTTCTCTCATGTCGACTGACTGACCTTGTAGAGGTCTGTCTCTCGTGATAACTCATGATCAACGTTGCCAATCAATTTCAAGGCTCATTAAAATCAAATATCAGTTAAGTATTGAACTTACGTCGGTTTCGACGAGTGTTTTAGTTGTATGATCAACGGAACAGCTTGCTCGTGAAGTTAACGTGAAAGCAACTGAGTGTTATTTATTTTATAGATCACCAACACTAGGGTGGTTGGCATGTATTGGTGATCTACATGATAAACACACCCAGTACACTCTGTAAAGTGGTTGGAGTTAAGATGGGCCCCCAGTTAAAAAGGGTCTGGAGGACTCTTCAGTCGTGTCAAATACATGACAGCCTCTCTATTAAGTATAGCTTTAAGATAATTCTCATGGAAATTTAGCATGATAAAGTAAGTGTGTGTGACAAGGCTGGTCTTTTGAATTAAAGATACAACTCACCTCCTTCCCTCCCACCACTGAAGCACACTGGAACAATGTAAAATGAAGTGTCTTGCTCAAGGACACAACATGCTGTAGGGAATCGAACTAATGACTTTATGATCGTGAGACAAACACCTTACCCACCAAGCTACTTGCCTTCACATCAGTAAAGTACTCTATCATATATATTCCACTATAGTCTTCACACCAAATTTGAGGCTTTGTGTATTCAAAAAAATTATTAAGGTGGATTGGTAGAATGATTAACTCTTCCAAGACCATATTTCTAATAGAATATACTCCATTCTAATTAATTAATGAAGAATTTTGAGGGATTTAGTAAAGCTATTATTTCATTATACAGTTATGGTCCTTTATATTCTCAGTTCAAATCCCACTGAGGTTAACTTAACTTTTTATCCTTACAGAGTCAATGAAATAAAGTACCAGTGATGTACTAGGGCCGATTTAATCGAGTTTCCCATCCCCCAAAATTGTTGGCTTTGTTCATTAATCAGAACTTAATATATGGTTCTTATATAAAATTGTGTTGGAAGATTTTAATTTAAACAGGAACCATTTAAAATGTGTGGTTTTCTTTCATATAGCCAGAACTAGTTTTTGCCAGATTGATATCCAAATGGTTAAGACCTTACAGTATTGCATTATGGATCTCTACATTCTGAGTTCAAACCCTGCTGAGGTCAACATTGAATTTCACCCTTCCTGGGATTGATAAATAAAATATAGCAACATTCCAGCACTGCAGATAGATATAATTGATTGTTACCGCCCCATACCAATTTCATTAACATATTTGACTTTCATCCTAGAACATGTGGATACAAATGTATGAAAAAAGCAATCAACACATAATGTGGAAGCTGAGAATATTTGTATTAACAGTTGTATGACTTTGAGGTTTCAAAGCCATATTAAACACATCTAATTGTACCAGATGCTTTTCAAATATATATATATATATATAGTAATAAATGTGAAGACTAAAATCTGAAGAGGGCTTGATAAGGATAATATATATAGATATATATAAAGAACCTGTAGAGCAAATATTTATTAAAATAACTTCTGATAAAATCTGAAAGTTTCAGATCCCGTTAAGGGTGAAAGCAGCAATTCTTTGCTTAAACTTTAATCTTTTATTTTAATATATATGTATATATATATATATATATGAATGTATATATAGTGTATTTGGTAATACACTGTATACTTAATTAAAAGCATTCTGAAGACCTTACGCTATTGTTTCAAAGTAGTGACTATGTCACTCACTTCTTTTTTCAACAAACAAAGGGAGATAAGCTGACAGATCTCTGTTTCATACTGTTGGTATTCCTCAGAGCTTAGCAAAAGAAGTAAGTGACACAGTCACTACTTTGAAACAATAGTGTAAGGTCTTCAGAATGCTTTTAATTAAGCATACAGTGTATTACCAAATACACTCATATATATACATCGCTATTTCAGAGCACCAATTCTAATTTTATATCATAATTTTACGTCCGCTTTACCCTGCTTGCAAGGGTGGGACGGGAACTGATTCTGGCTTGATTTCTACAGCTGGATGCCCTTCCTAACACCAACCTCATTTACAGTGAGTGCTGGGTGCTTTTTTGCCGTGGCACCTCCACGACCACTTTGCAGTGGAATGATAAGGATCCCAGTCCCTATCATCTCATTTCTACAGCTGAGTAAACTGGAGCAATGTGAAATAAAGTGTCTTGCTCAAGGAAACAACACATCACCACATTTATATATTTATATATATATATATATATATATATGCTTGAAGAAGAGATGGACACCAGCAAGCCCACTGAAATGCTATGATAGACACACCCAAAAGTTTAAAATGGCACCACAAAAACTGATTGCACCAGTTATGAGAACTTGATTGATTGATGTATATATATATATATATATATACATATATATACACATGCAAGTTGAAAGAAGATTTGATCTAAATAATGTAAGTTAATATTATATACACCTCACCCATTTGGTAGTTTATAAGGAAATACATGGAGTGTGTTTGTAAGAGTTAAACATCTCAGTTTGTTGGAGATGGAAGTTTGCTCTGTTTTGTTATGTATTTTTGCCACAGGATAGATTTGATGCACTGCAGCAGTGCTAATGACCAACCAACAAATATTTTCTTTTTTCTTTTTGGCTGGGATGCCAACAACTAGCAATGGCTCAACATTTAAGGTGTTTAGGAAGCCAAGCTTGTTCATAAAGTAACTGCTGATACTGAGCCTGCAGTCAATATGTTCTTTAAAAATAATGTAAAAAAGGTAGCCAAAAAATGTAGATATATAAATAATATAAAGAGAAGGGGAAAAAGAAGCAGTCATTGCTTGGTTGTCTTTTACAATTGCCACTGTTAGTAAAAGTGGGGAAAAATTTGTGCTTTGGAGTGTAAAAAGAGGCAATGTAAATATGCATAATTAGTGCCGCTTCAGGCAAACATCAAACAGAGAGGCAAGCATCAAAACAGACTCTCAGGTGACAAAAGGAATCAGGTAATCAAGATAACCCCCCGCCCCCGCCTCC
>CAXHJY010001035.1:7500-28101 GCA_964016885.1 Eledone cirrhosa
TTTTGTTTTTATTTTTAAAAAAATCATATTTATATGTACACTACTTTTATAAAAAAAAGTAATTTAATACTTAGAAAACACGTCATCATTTCAGAGATGTGTGCGCGAGTGTGTATAGCTAAGGAAGAATGACGAGTGTGTATAGCTAAGAAAAAGAAGAATGACAACAACAACAACAACAAAGAATGAAAATATATATAAATGAATGAATGAATGAATGAATGGATGAATGAATGAATGAAATATAGATCCAGAAACAACAGCTCCACCCACAGCTTCCTCTCACACAAGTGGTTCCTGATTACTGCAGAAGCATTTCCTCTCTCTCACTCATTCTCTCGCTCATTCACTCACTCTCCCTCCTCTCTCCCTTCTCTTAATAACATGCCAAGCTTCTAATGATTAACTTTCCTCCAGATTTTAAAGTATTGGTTCCAAGGCATTGCATGAAGGCGACGACAGCAACAACAAGAACAGCAATAATAATGATTTCTTTTATTTGCCACACGGGTATCAGATGGAGAAGGCATTATAAAGATGAGTTACAACATTAAGGTGTGGAATTACATAGAAATGTAGAGAAGAAACAAAAAACAGGTGACATGTATACAAGTTGGGTATACATAGTAGACATAATTGTTTTTACTATTGGCACAAGGCCAGCAATTATCCCAGTGCATTACTGGTACTTTATTTTATCGACCCCGTAAGGAGGAAAGGCAAAGTTAAGCTCAGCGGAATTTGAATTCAGACCATAAGGGGGCGTAACTCTATGCTAGAAAGCATGGCGCCTGACCCTCTACTGGTACTGCAATATGAGGTATTCAGTCCTTCATTGATAGAGAGCTGAATACCTAAGGCTAATTGAGGAACAGACCAGATCCACAATTGCCTTGACCATCAGAGACGAGTGTTCTCCTACATCCCAGTTCAAAAGGGATAGCCCTTGACAGTTCTAGCTACTGCAGCAGTGGTTATAGAGTCAAGACATACAGAAGAGGCTACAGAGGACATCCCTGATGAACCAAGCACTCAATAAGAAAGAGCTCTGAGAGGAGGCCGTTTATTCTACCACTGAGAATGTGCCGTTGCTGTGCATTGCCGGTATCCAACCCCTGAAAACACAAGCACTCAATAAGAAAGAGCTCTGAGAGGTGGCCATTTATTTTACCACTGAGAATGTGCCGTTGCTGTGCATTGCCGCGATCCAACCCCTGTAAACACAAGCACTCAATAAGAAAGAGCTCTGAGAGGTGGCCATTTATTTTACCACTGAGAATGTGCCGTTGCTGTGCATTGCCGCGATCCAACCCCTGTAAACACAAGCACTCAATAAGAAAAAGCTCTGAGAGGTGGCCATTTATTTTACCACTGAGAATGTGCCGTTGCTGTGCATTGCCGCGATCCAACCCCTGAAAACACAAGCACTCAATAAGAAAGAGCTCTGAGAGGTGGCCATTTATTTTACCACTGAGAATGTGCCGTTGCTGTGCATTGCCGCGATCCAACCCCTGTAAACACAAGCACTCAATAAGAAAGAGCTCTGAGAGGTGGCCATTTATTTTACCACTGAGAATGTGCCGTTGCTGTGCATTGCCGCGATCCAACCCCTGTAAACACAAGCACTCAATAAGAAAGAGCTCTGAGAGGTGGCCATTTATTTTACCACTGAGAATGTGCCGTTGCTGTGCATTGCCGCGATCCAACCCCTGAAAACACAAGCACTCAATAAGAAAGAGCTCTGAGAGGTGGCCATTTATTTTACCACTGAGAATGTGCCGTTGCTGTGCATTGCCGCGATCCAACCCCTGTAAACACAAGCACTCAATAAGAAAGAGCTCTGAGAGGTGGTCATTTATTTTACCACTGAGAATGTGCCGTTGCTGTGCATTGCCGCGATCCAACCCCTGTAAACACAAGCACTCAATAAGAAAGAGCTCTGAGAGGTGGCCATTTATTTTACCACTGAGAATGTGCCGTTGCTGTGCATTGCCGCGATCCAACCCCTGAAAACAATGCCAAAACTGGCTGCTCTAAAGACAGCCCCCAGGTAGCGATGGTCACCCCTATCAAAAGCATTTCGATGATTCAAGTTGATCAAAGTCCAATCAAAGCCAGGTTTACTCCCTACCCTCTCTATGATGTATCACATCTGTTTGGAATTGCGCATGAAGATAATGTTAATAATAATGGTTTTTGATTTTGGTTACAAGGCCAACAATTTTGGAGAGAGGGGAAGGTGGATTAAATTGACTCCAGTATGTTACTGGTACTTTACATTATCGACCCTGTAAGGATGAAAGGTAAAGCTAAACTCAGCAGGTTTTGAACTTAGAATATAACACACCAGACACACACACACACACACACACACACACACACACGCGCAAAGTCACACAGTTTTACAATATATGAATGTATGTGTGAATGACTGTATTAGTGTATTTCATAAGTCTATCAATTTCTTTTCCTTTTTTTTGAGTGGGAGGCTTATAATTATTCATATAAAAAGTTGTCTAAATGCTTCCTTACCAATCAGACTTTGTATGTATGTTTGTGTGTGTATGTATGCATGTATGTGTGTATGTATGCATGCATGTGTGTACGTATGTATGTATGTGTGCATGTGATTATGTATGTATGTGTGTATGTATGTGTGTATGCATGTGTGTATGCATGTGTGTATGTATGTATGTGTATGTAATGTATATGCCTGTATGCAGTATATATATATATATATATACTCATGCATACATGCGCAAAATCAGCAATATATTAAACAAAAATATAAAACACAGACAACTGCATGTGTAAGAAAAAAACTCGACAGATACATAAATACAAATAATAATGCTAAAAAGAGGTAGAAAATGTGTAAATACATTGAAGGTTTCTTGCTTGGTTGGCTTGTAATGGCTGACTATTGAGTAAAAAAAAGATCAATATACCTGACACATATACACAGATACACTTTGTACATTACACATTTTCACATTCATATATATATATATATATATATATATATATATATATATATATATGGGTGTGCGTGTGTGTGTGTGTGTTTAGATATATAGTAAGAGAGAGGGAGAGAGAGAGAGAAAGAGGGTTGCCATAGAGATAATAGCAGGATGTATGTAAATGAAAACATACACACATACATACATATACAAATCTTCATCATTGCTTGTATGGGTCAGATGCAAATATATATATATGTGTGTGTGTGTGCGTGCATATATATATATATATATATATATATATATATCAATATATCTATATATATCTATATCTATATATATATATGTATGTATATATAACAATATATATATACTAGCAGTGGTACCCGCGCTGCACGGGATAAGGTATTTTGGAACGCGGGCCGCCAACAGACCTAATCGTGGAAAACTGCATGCCTGGACAATATGTAAAGAAAATAAACCGAATACTCTGATGGCTGGATTATCTAAGATTTTCCTTGATGAAGCAGGAAAAAGGCAGGTTTTAACCTAATGCGGGCCCTAGGGGATCAAGAAAATGAATATTTTTATGTGCATAATATGCCTTGAAATTTCAGGAAAATCGGTTAGCCGTAACACCTCAAAAACGCCCTAAAAAGCTGAAAAAAATGAAGTTTTTCACCTAATGTGGGCCCCAGGCCATAAAAAAGTTGGATTTTCTTTGCTCACGGTATGAAGAAGAGACTGACTAATACATAGTTACAATTTCAAGGAAATCAGTCTGACGTAACGCCTAAAAAAACCTCTAAAGGCTGAAAAAAAACGCAGTTTTCACCTAATGCAGGCCCTAGGGGATCAAAAAGTTGAATTTTTTTATGTGCATAACACTCCCTGAAATATAAGTAATACACATGTAAAGTTTGAAAAAGATCGGTTGGGTACTTCTCGGGTTTCACACACACACACACACACACATGCATCCTTCCTCAGTTTTATATATATATTAAAATAACAGATTAAAGTGGAAGCAAAGAATCGTTGCTTTCACCCTTAACAGGATCTTCTGAAACTAAAACATCAATCTGTGAACGCACAAGTAAGTATTTCGAAAAACGTTGCAGCCGAAGGAAAACAGGAAGACGATACTTTGATTCGTTAAGACGTTCCCTTGCAATGAAAAGAAAATAGCGAACATAATACGTCATTAATGTTTGTCAGAATGTCGTAATGTAGACAGCCAGGCATACAGACAGATATTATATGAGCGCGACGAAGATCGATAACCGGCGCCTAGTACTCCTTTAACAACAGAAAATTGAAAAATAAAAGCTGCAGTAAATATCTTTAGACCGCAAGGAATATATAAATGCAAGTTTAACGTCAATCGGAGTAGAAATGTGGATTTGTATAGACTTTGCAAAAATGAGGACACACACACACACACAGACAACATCAGTTTTATATATATATATAGATATTTATATAGATATATAGATATATATCAATATATATATATATATATATATATATATTTATACATATTCATTTATATATATATATATGTATGCTTATATATATTTATTAGTAAAAAGTAAAAGAAAATGCTGATAAATTTTTCCCAGTGAAAAATAGTTTAATTAGGAATAAGTATAAATTAGTAATTGTTTCTACTTTAGGCACAAGGCAAGCAATTACCCAGTGCATTACTGGTACTTTATTTTATCGACCCCGTAAGGATGGAAGGCAAAGTCAACCTCGGCGGGATTTGAACTCAGATCGTAAAGGGACGTAACTATGCTGGAAAGCATGGCGTCCGACCCTCTACCGATACTGCCAATCCATAGTAATAAGTATTAGTTAGTATTCAGTTTTAGTTTTAAGTTTTTATGCTTTTCAAAAATAATTTTGAGATAGAGTGCTCATGATTTTTTCTCTAATATATATATATATGTGTGTGTGTGTATATATATATATATATATATATATATATATATATATATATATTTATTAAAATAACAGATTAAAGTTATTATTATTACTATATCATCATCATCATCATCATCATCATCATCGTTTAACGTCCGTGTTCCATGCTTGCATGGGTTTGGACGGGAGTTTACCCACTTGAAGCAAGAGTGGTTGTCTTGCTCGCATAGGACTGTCTGGCGGGTTTTCTACAGTTGGATGCCCTTCCTAACACCAACCACATTTACAGTGTGGGGCTGGGAGGTTTTTACCGTGTTGCCTACACGGCCACATTACAGCGTGGACTGTCTGGCAGGTTTTCTACAGCTGGATGCCCTTCCTAACACCAACCACATTTACAGTGTGGGGCTGGGAGGTTTTTACCGTGTTGCCTACACGGTCACATTACAGCGTGGACTGTGTGTTTTTTTTTCGTGACACCTACACGATCTCATTTGTTTCGGCCTGGATTTTGTGGCACCAACATAACTTTACATAGAAGGGGGCGGTGTGGATGGGGTGGGGGTGGTGGGACGGGGGTGTATTTTGTTAGAGATGCCTACTGACTGTAGTGGGTTTTACTTTGTATTTAGGTAACGCGGGTCTTCTCTGTTACTGAGTACCGCCAAAGGTCTCGGTCCAGTGACATTATCAATATAATATCACATATATATATTTACATAAAGGAAGTAAGAAAGAAATAATAATGAAAGGAATTAAATAATAATGAAATTGCAATTTTTCCTTTTCAGGAATGGACTGATCCAGCACGGTTTACTGGACTACCACTGAGGAGACTTCATCAAAGTTATTTGTATTATTTATTTCTTGAGCTATTCATATATATCTAGACAAGGAGAAGAATAGCAGACATGTATCCACATACATTCATTCATACATGAATGCATGCATTCATATAAGCATGCATTCTTCAATACATATATGCATACCTGCATGTACACCTATATTCACAGACATATATATAGGCATACAAGCATACTTACTTACATTCATATATATATATATATATATACATACATACATTTATATATACACACATAAATACATACATATATATATATACACACATAAATACATACATATACATACATACATACATACATACATACATACATACATACATACATACATACAGGGAAAAGCGGACGTAAAATGATGATGATGATGATGATATATATATATATAATATATATATATATATATATATATATAATATAAATATAAATATATATATATATATATAAATATATATATATATATATAAATATATATATATATATATATATATATATATATATATATATATAAATATATATATATATATATATATACATACACATACATACTTTTTCTAAAAATGAAAATTGATCCCCTTGGTTATAACATTGTGTCTTTCAGTTGTTTAATCAACGGAAATAGCTACTCATTGAGTTTTAGTGGTACATGGCTGAGTATTCCACAGACACTTGTACTCTTAACCTAAATCCCTAATTAGTGTGTGACAAACATGAGCAGTCTTTCTGAAGTACAGGCACAATCCATCCAATAGATTTACACACTCTTTCCATCTACTTACATGGTTTCTGTCACAAAACATGTGTCAACCTGAGATTATGGTTAGAAAATACTTGTCCAAAGTACCACACAGTAGGATTGAACCCTGAGCTTCACGATTGTGAAGGGAACTTCTTAATTAACTGGCTAATCTCGTGTCCTACATACAAACATGTATATGATGGTCAACTGAACAGTTCATAGGCTGACTATGAAGGGGTGATTGCTAGAGCTGTGAAATCTTGCATGCATTAATTTCAACTCTTTTTATTAATAATGGCATTGTTTCTTTCCAGTGACTATGTTGAAAAATAAACCTCATTTGGTCATTCCATGAGAGTATCTTGGTCAGCTTATGAACTTTTCAGCCGACCCTTATACAATTATGTATGCATTACCACAGGAAGTGAGGCAAACTCAGACTTAGCTATCTTCAACAAAAGAATTGATGCTGTGATGGATTAAATGACTTGCAGTATTTACTTCTGTCTTTTTTGCATTCTGAGTTCAAATCTTATTGGAGTCAGCTTTTCTTTACATCTATGTGAAATAGGGCAGAAGGAGTTGGGATGGAGGATTGATAAAATAAATACTGCCAATTACTATAGTAAATTCAATTTACTATATCCTTTCCCTACCAAATCTCTGGCTTTCTGCCAAAGTTGGAAATCATTATTGATTTCTGATGTTGGCATGAGGCCACAGACTTTGGAGAAAGGCGCAGTCAATTAAATCAACCTCAGTATTTCACTGGTAATTATTTTATCAACCTCCACCAGAGGGATGAAAAGCAAAAATTTGATTTAAAAAAAAAAAGGCTATTTATCCACTGCATTAAGTGACATAACACAGAAAAAGGCTATCTACCACTACATAAAGGGACATAACCAAATACAGGTATACCTCACCCAATGTCATTAATTTGAAGTCAAAATTTAACCCTTTAGCATTTACATTACTCTATATTTACTATTGTATTTTCATGTTAAAGGCTTTTATCTCACATAATATCGAATCTATGAGATTTTGATACTATTTATTTTGAGAACAATACCTTAATATCAATGAGTGGCCAGTTATGGCCAGTTTGAACAGAAAGAGGTGAGAGTTCTGGGGCTGAATATGGCCAGTTTAGATGCTAAAGGGTTAAGTCGAAAGGCGACAGATGTAGAATTAACTCCCTATAAACCACTAACAGGCATCCACCAGTGCTGTATTTAAAGAACATACAGTATGCAGTACACTACACTATTATTATGTGATTTTTATGTTTTATATTGTTTTTTAGTGTTTTTATGGTTTAATATTTTAGCAGACCGATGAAAAGTTGACTATCAACATAACACAAGGTTTATTTTTGCCATATAACATAAGAAAAACTGCCATAAAGTTGATGAAACACAAAATGATGTAATCCAAGGTATACTTGAATTGGAAAGGTAGTTATTTCCAATCGTTATACTAATTCAACCATCCATCACACTAAAACTTGAAATTTGAACTATTGGTAAGCGTAATAGTAGGCACGTGGAGTGGTAGACACAACAGAGTATTAGTTAGACTATAAATGTCTAGAAGTATCTAATCTTGTCACTCTCTATGCTACCGATTTTTAATTCCTGCCTAGTCTGATCTTGTCTTCTTTCATCTTTCCAGGGTCGATAAAATAAACACTAGCTATTGTTGAGGTCAACATTAATTGCTGATGTCTCTCTGCCCAACCAGTGTCTGGACAACAACAACAGCAACAACAAGACTCTTACAACAATAACAAAACCATAACTCAGTCACCCAGCTTGCTAGAAATAACAATCAATCCTCCCCCTTAAACACACCTTTCTTTATTTCCATTTCATACCATACTGCATATCAGCCTGAAATTGTTAACACCTTGCTTAACCCTTCTCCATTTCTGGAGAATGTGACTGTCATAGGGGTCACTCATGACCTGTCATCACAACACAACATAACTGATTGAGAGAGAGAGAGAGAGAGAGAGGAATCAACCCCCAGTACTTGATTGCTACTTGATTTATCAACCCTAGAAGAATTGATGTAAATTCAGTTAATGGATTTCAGCCTGTTACAGACATTCAATACAGGTCTTTGGTTTGAGGATAGCTTCCTCACCCCTGCCGCCAGTCTTGGAGTCTCCCAAAAAGGAGTAATAGTAGGCATGTGGAGTGAATAGTAAATAAAAAATAACAACAAAAAAATAGCAACAGCAGCAGTAATAACAATCACAATCACAACAGCAACAATCATCACAGTTCCAACAACAACAACAACCATTACAACAATAACTGTAAAACAAATAACCCTACAATAATCACAACTACATTAACTCCATAAATAAGAATAAAATAAGTCAACATGAGAACTAATCCCATGACCCGCAAGAAATAGCAATCAAATCTCACCCTAGCATCTTAGAAAGGAGATGGGAGAAAGCACTTTGGTTAATGTAGACTTGGATAACCCTAAAAAAAACATGCTTTCTCTCATGCATACATGCGTATGACAAGCTTACTTTGAGTTTCCATCTACCAAAATCACTCACACTGCAATCGGTCAACCCAAGGCTATAGTAGAAGGCACTTGCCCAATGTGCCTTGCAGTGAGTGGTATAGGACCCCTGACCATATAGTTGCAAAGTAAACCTCTTAACGACACAACCATATCAACAACAACAACAAAACCCAATCACAGCCAGCATCACCATCATCACTAACATCAAGCATCATTGATAAGAGAAACAAGATTAATTGATCATTCAGCCACCTGACAGCTTGATTCCACAGCTTCTTTGGGATTACTGATTTATTTTTGTTTTGTATTTTTATAATTATTTTTCTTTTGTTGTTTTTTTTACCTCTGTTTTCATCTTTCTTTTAATATTCATTCATTCATTCTTTCTTTGTTTTACTAAAAAAAATTTTTATTTTTTATTATGTTACTTATTCTTAATTCTTTTCTACCTTCTACCTTAGTCGGTTACCATAGAGATACAGTGAGGTACTAATGTTGCTCTATGACAACATGTTTGACTGATTAACTTTGCAAAGCAACATGTCTATTATTGACAATGAAACACTAGAAAGTTGCTGCTATTTGCAACTGTTAACTATTGCTGTCATTACTCCACTTATCTATATACATACATATATATATATATGTATATATATATACACACACACATTTTTTATATATATATATATATATATATATATACATATATGTATCATCATCATCATTTTACATCTGCTAATCTATACTTGCATGGGTTGGACAGGTCCTTCTCAGTACAGCCTCTTTCAACTGTCACATGCATTTGTCATCACTTCCATGAACCTTAGTGATCTGAGATCAGCTCTCACCACTTCCATCGAGGTCTTCCTCTACTTCTGACTCCCTCCACAGGAGGGTCCTGTCAGAAGCAAATTGACCTGGCTATTATCTAACTATCTTGTTCGGGAACTATATCTGAATCTCTTGCCAGCTGGTTTTGCCCATAAAATCTGTCCAGCGGTTCTTTCCTGAGACATTCTAACCATGTGTCCATAGTACTGGAGCTGTGATCTCTCAATTTTGAGTAGTAATGGCTCTACTTGAAGTTATTCTCTTATTTCCAAGCTAAGCACTTTATTGAGTGATGTTACTCCAAAACCCTTCAAAGGAACCCGATTTTGGCTACTTGTATTCATGGTCATATTCTTTTGGTTATTAATTGAGTGCCATGACCATGGGTTGGGTAAGGGTAGGCATGAACTCCGAATTGAAGATAGTGGGTTCGGCTTTTACACCTACCTCCCTTCTTCCAATGACCAAGTTCACTTAATTCAGCCTCCTGCACTCCATCATTCATGACAACAGCCTTGATATACTTGAACTTCTTCACTTGCTTCAGTGGAACTCCACTCATATTTAGAGTGCACTGTGCAGGCTTTCTTGAGAACACTGATTTACATTCCTGCCATATAGCACTCCATTGGAAATCTATGAATTGTATGTAGGGAATCACTTTCCAACAAGTTAAGTTTTCATATATATATATATCCTAACTCATGTGCTTTCTCTCCACATTATTGGCAGTATCAGTAGAGAGTCGGACGCCATGCTTTCCAGCATAGTTACGTCCCTTTACGGTCTGAGTTCAAATTCCGCCGAGGTTGACTTTGCCTTTCATCCTTACGGGGTTGATAAAATAAAGTACCAGTATTGTACTGGGTAATTGCTGGCCTTGTGCCAAAAGTAGAAACAATTATTATTATTATTATAGAGAGAGAGAGAGAGAGAGAGAGAGAGAGAGAGAGAGAGAGATATGTTACTATTTTATTCATGCAATATTATACAGTTATAGTATTAGTTACAATACTAACTATAATATACACGAGTATATATGGTGGGGTGATATCTTATTACAGTTAAAGGGAAAAATTCAAATTATTGTATATCAATTTAAAATCTAATTCCATGAGTGTGTGTAATATCTTCAATAACATCACCTGTATTCAGTATATTCAGTAAAATGGCCAGTTAATTAATGTTTAAAGATAATATCAATTATGCTGAGAGGCTAAACCCCTTAGGGGAATTATAAAACAAATAGCTAATATTTAATGTCTCGTGAAAGAGTTTACTATATGTAATTTTCTGGCTATAGTTCATGCTAGTAATATGTAATCTAATTTTCATCACATTCCTGTATCATTACTAACACTATTGAATGCCAGTAAAACTTCAATACAATATTCAGTCTGTTAATAAAAAATATGTCACATAGCTAAAGATATAAAAACATAAATGTAATAGTAATATATATTTTAAAAAGAAGTGTTAAAATTTGATATTATATATCTGTAGAAATCTAGTTCAATGTTTATCTATGTGTATGTGGTGAGAGTTTATATCCTGTGAAGTAATGCATTATATAGTATATGTAATTTATCAAACATTCTAAAAAAAAAATGTATAATTATCCATCTATTATATTTTAGAAATATAACAAAATGTACCAACTTGGTACAACCCACTTAAAATTTAATAACAAAGTCTAAAAACTGTAAAAATGAACCATTGCGTGCTTATACAAAAAGTTTAGCTTGATTATTTATGCATTGAGAATCCAAAATGTAAACATTAAAATAATAATGTAGCATTTGTTGAAACCAAGTTATTGAAGAATTGTGTATGTTGTTGGTAACAGATTTTAAATCTAGTGTCAGTTAAGCCATAGGGTCCTATGTCTTACAGCAAGATATTTAGAAGCAAGCACCAGTAATGCACTGGAGTAATTGCTGGTCTTGTGCCGAAAGAAGAAGAAGAAGAAGAAGAAGGAAAAGAAAGAAGGAAAATAAAGAAGAACAAGAAGAAGAAGAAGAAGAAGAAGAAGAAGAAGAAGAAGAAGAAGAAGAAGGCAAACACTACAAAAAAAAAATGAAAAAAAAAATGAAGTGTAAACAAGTTTCCTTAACAACAATAGTAACAATAGCAACAGCATTAACAGCATCAAGAATGCTACAGCAACCATATAATATTTCTAATTAATGAACAGAAAGAGCAGCTGAAAATAAAATAATATAAATATCCTGATATCCTACATGATGTGTATTGCTGCTACATACATAAAAATATAGTAAACATATACTAAGTAATATGATTGCCATGTTAAAAAACATCATTCTAGTATGTTCAATATTTATCTTTCTACCATGTAATACTATCATCTATATATGTATGTTATCTTCTTTATGTTACAATGTATCTCATATATCTGAGTATGTGTGTGTGTGTGTGTGTGTGTGTGTGTGTGCATATATATGTATGTATGTATGTATGTATGTATGTATGTATGTATGTATGTATGTATGTATGTATGTATGTATGTACGTATGTATGTATGCATGTATGTATGCATGTGAAAGGTAAACAGAAATAACAACACAATCGGTACAATATATTAGTTTCACACTTGAAATAGCAGGAAGAGGGTCTTAACGTTTTGGATGCTAATCCTTCATCAATGAGAAATTAGATAGATTGACGGGATGTCATGTTGCCATCTTAAATATAATATATATATATATATATATAAACTTAAGAAAATTAACAAAGAAAGGACAAGACGACGAATGGAAACAAAACAAAATGAAAAACAATTTTTTAAGGAGAAACCTTAACAAATTATTTAAAAAAAATAAATATACAAACAAAGGATACAGAACTCCAAGGTCATTGGCTGTTGAGATGGACTTGGGCAGTTTTGACCCCTACCAACGGTACTGCTGGTTCATCCAGGGTCACAGCATCTGACATAAGCCAAATGCAGTCCAATGTATATATATATATATATATATATATATATATATATATATATATATATATATATATGATGATGATAATGATGTGTGTATGGGTATACATATATATACACATATATTCAAAGGTTGACTCTTACAGGACAAGTATTGTTTCTTTCAGTGAAAAATTCATATTGAATACCTGATTGTAGTTCTTTTCTATTTTAACCAGAATTCCTTTCTACAACTATATACATCACCATGTACATATGTGTGTCTGTATACCCACACACATGATATATATATATATATATATATATACATGGATGTTATATAGTGGATAAATATGCACATGCTAATCATGTTTATCAGATAATAGCTGAATATACAACATGTGTTGCCTCTGTTATCATATACTATACATGGAGCAGTGATTTCAATATATAATGTATAAATATGCAATACAAACATATAATTGTTTCTACTTTTGGCACAAGGCCAGCAATTATACCAGTGTATTACTGGTACTTTATTTTATCGACCCCGTAAGGATGAAAGGCAAAGTTAACCTCGCCGGGATTGCATTATAATGAATGGATAGATGCATAGACAGAAATACAGACAGACATGTGCAGTTACTACATACACATAAACACACTCACACATAGACACACACACACAGAGGCATACGGCTGTGTTCCAATCTAAATTAAAAACTGTTCAACATATATGTTAACCTTTAACCCTTTAGCATTCACATTACTCTATATATACTATTATATTTTCATGGTAAACACTTTAACATTCACATTACTCTATATATACTATTATATTTTCATGGTAAACACTTTAGCATTCACATTACTCTATATATACTATTATATTTTCATGGTAAAGGCTTTACCTCACATAATATTTCTCAATATCGAATCTATGAGATTTTGAAAGTATTTATTTTGAGAACAATACCTTAACATCAGTTTGAGTGACCAGTTACAGCCAGTTTCAACAGAAAGGGGTAGAGAATTCTGACCGGTTTTGGCCGGTTTGAACATTAAAGGGTTAATGTTGCAAATACCATCTTAATGAAATAATTAATAATTTTAGTAAATCCCTCGAAATTCTTCATTAATATGGTCCAATGAGCTTTTGATTCCAAAGTCGGGCCAAATCGATACAGATCGAACCTTGAGCTGATCAATAGCGAAATGCATGTCACCAATCAATAAACGTAATGAAGGCTTAACAAATCGTCCTTGTATTATTATAATTAAATATATATAACTTTGAGTGATCAGCAGCCTTTAGACTCCCCTGATCAATGAAACAATTGTTGATACTGTAAATAAAACCCTTTTGGTACAGCTGACCATGTTATTCTTTCACTCTTTCTGAGTTGCTGAAGCATGGAACAAACTAACTGCATCTGTTGTTAGCTGTCGAAACACTGCATCCTTTAAAACCTCCATGTTTCCTGAGATTCGCCAACACTACACCTAATATTCCACCCTCCACACACATACACACATGTATATCATGACTCATACACTATTCACTTCCCTGACATTTGTATATTATTCTATGTACTATACATACACCTTTGACGAGTTGTAGTGCACCTGAGCACTTTACACAATAATTTCATTATTATTATTATTATTATCATATATATATATATATATATATAGAGAGAGAGAGAGATAGAGAGAGAAAGAGAGAAATACAGGGTGTCCCCCCAAAAATGTATACACACTTTGATTACAATACTGTTGAAATGTATATATATTTCGGGGGGGGGGGGGACCCTGTATGTATATATAATTTTGATAGGTTTCGGCCAGTATTGGCCCAAGCCATGTCTAACTTAATAGCACCGCCATATATACATATATATATATATATATCATCATCATCATCATCACCGTTTTACGTCCGTTCTTCCACGCTAGCATGGGTTAGACGGGTTGTCCTGTTGTGGGCAGTGTCTGGTCGGCTGACCATGCCTTGCTCATACAGGAACTGATCTGGCTTGATTTCTACAGCTGGATGCCCTTCCTAACACCAACCTCATTTACAGTGAGTGCTGGGTGCTTTTTCGTGGCGCCTACACGTCCACTTTACAGTGTGGGCTGGGTGCTTTTTTGCCGTGGCACCTCCACGACCACCTTGCGGTGGGGGGGGGGGCATATTGTTTATATGCTTCAGCATGTACCCATGGGAGGTCGGGTACCCTGTATTACTGCGTGACGCCAGAAGTCACGGTCGTGTGTCATTGACTTTGAGAGGTGTAGTTGGGTAAGGTCGGCTTTTATCACCTCATCCCAAGTCATCTTGGGTCTCCCCACTCCGCGGTTTCCATCAACTTCTAGTGCTCTGCACCTTTTTATGCAGCTGTCATCCTTCATACGCATCACATGTCCATACCAGCGTAACCGCCTCTCCTGCACGCAGCATTTGATTCCTCTTATGCTCAGTCTCTCTCTCAATTCATTTATGCTTTGTCGTTCACGTATATTACTGTTACACATCCATCGGAGCATGCAGGCTTCGTTTCTCTCTAATCTACGTAGGTCTTCCACCTTCAGCGCCCAGGTCTCACTACCATGCAACATCGCTGTTCGGATACACGCATCATACAGTCTGCCTTTCATTCTGAGGGAGAAGCCTTTTGCAGCTAGCAGTGGTAGTAGTTCCCTAAACTTCTTCCATCCCGTTCTTACCCTAGTTATTGTACTTTCTGAGCACCCACCTCCGTTGCTAATTCGGTCACCTAGGTAGCAGAAGCTGTCTACTGTTTCTACAGGGCCCTCCCAGAGATTGGTGGTACTTGTTTCCTGTGGCTGTTTGCTTGCTGTTTCAGCACAGCTGCTGCATGTGAATCCTACATTCTTAATTAAGCTTCCTGAGATCCCGCTACATCTCTTGTGTCCCATTGTTTGCATTTGGGGCAAAGAATGGAGTTCCTACCTACACCTTTCCTACATACTGAGCAAGGCCATTTCCCTGAGGGGATCTGGGTTCTGTTTTCTCGTCTACTTATAAGGACCTTAGTCTTTGTCATGTTGACTTTGAGGCCCTTTCTCTCTAGTCCCTGCTTCCAGGTTTGGAATTTATTCTCTAGTTCTACCATAGATTCAGCTATGAGTGCGAGGTCATCAGCATACAGGAGTTCCCATGGGCATCCGGTCTTAAACTCCTCCGTTATTGCCTGCAGGACTATGATGAACAGGAGAGGGCTAAGAACAGAGCCCTGGTGGACCCCAACCTGTACGCTAAATTCCTCGTTATACTCATTGCCAATCCTAACTTTGCTGACTGCTCCCCTATACATGGCTTGTACCGCTTTCACAAGCCATTCATCTACTCCTAGTTTTCTAAGAGCCCACCAGATTACTGCACGTGGAACTCTGTCAAAGGCTTTCTCAAGGTCGACAAATGCCAAGTAGAGTGGCTTACTTTTAGCTAGGTACTTTTCCTGTAATTGCCTCACAAGGAAGAGCGCATCAGTGGTGCCTTTCCCTGGAACAAACCCAAATTGCATCTCGTCTATATTCACCCGGTCCCTAATCAGCTGTGCTATAACTCTTTCTGTTACTTTCATGACCTGGTCCATCAACTTTATACCTCTATAGTTTCCTCTATCTAGTGCATCGCCTTTACCTTTGTAGCAGTTGACAATGATGCTACTGCACCAATCTTTTGGTATGGCCCCCTCTAGTATTACCTGGTTAACGATACGTGTGGTTATAGTGTGACCTACAGACCCAGATGCCTTCAGCATCTCGGCAGCTATACCCGATGGACCGGTTGCCTTCCCTATCTTCATATCTCTGATTGCCTTACTTACTACGCTGCCGCTGACTTGTACTGCTGGTCCCTCTATAGGGTCTACGTGGGGTAGGGTCTCTTCTTCCCATGCATTCTCCTCATTTAGTAATCTATCATAATGACTCTTCCATGCATCTTTCTTCTCAGCACTTGTGAGGGCAAGCTCACCTTTATCATTCCGGATACACTTCTCTCCAATGACATCACAACTATCTCTGACACACTGCCTCGCAATCTTGAATACCTCCTGTTTCTGGTCCTCACGTTGTAAAACATGCTTGAATTTTCTATCCTCTGCTTCCCTCCTAGCTAAGTATACTTGTCGCCTAGCTTCCCTCTTGGTCTCTATGTAATGTACCCTGCTCCCCCCGTTCTTCCATTCTTTCCATGCCTGTCTCTTGGCCTTGACTGCTTCATCTACCTTATTGTTCCACCACCAAGTCACTCTCCTCCTGCTTGAGGTCTTACTCCAGCCACAAACCTCATCCGTCGCCTCTAGTAAGTTATTTTTTAGGAACTCCCAGTTCTCTTCTACGTTAAATGTCTCTATCTGTTCTTCTTTACTGTCGTAGGCGTTGAGTAAAATATCTTTAAATCTGTTACTGGTTGAGGGGACTTTCAGCTTCCAGATCTTTCTTCTCCAGGTTGGCCTCTGTTTCAGGGCTCGTCTAGTTCTGACCGTGAGGTCGCTGACAACTAAGCTATGTTGGGATGTACATTCCTCACTAATATATATATATATATTTCGTTTCTGAATTTGTTTAGCAAGATTCTTCGTGTGTTGAAACCGATATTGTTATACTTTGGGAGGGTCATGTTGCCAATAAGAAACACACGCACCAGTTGCTTTCACTTCAATTTATTATAATAAATTTATAATAAATTTATAAATTTCTGGTTGGTTGGTTGGTTCCTCAACCAGATAGTTGTTTATATATTGTCATATATAAACAACTATCTGGTTGAGGAACCAACCAACCAACCAGAAATTTATAAATTTATTATAAATTTATTATAATAAATTGAAGTGAAAGCAACTGGTGCGTGTGTTTCTTATTGGCAACATGACCCTCCCAAAGTATAACAATATATATATATATATATATATTTGTATATGTCCTTAGAAACATTGGATGTAAAGGGTTAATAATAACTGGTGATTGTTTTATTGTTATTTCACAATATTCAAGAAAAAGTTCTGCACCCATATGACTTAGATAGTAGAACAACTGTAAAGAGTTTCCTTTGTTGGTTAGCATGGTTGTTGTTGTTGCTGTTGTTGCCTAGCACTAGATCAATCCACATTGAGTAGACATACCGTACGATTAAAGGTGTTGAAGCTATGATCACCGAATCTTTTTTTAAAAGTTTGTGTTCCATCCTTATCTAAGATGGTAGGATGTAATTTGTGAGAGATTTGGTTGCTATTTCTAACAGGTGAATTGACCAATGACAAATAGATAGATAGATAGATAGATAGATAAATAGATAGATATATTGATAGACAGATATATTGATAGATAGATGAAATGAAAAGAAAGGGGAGACACATGAGGCTGATGAGAAAGTCATGTCGGAAATATTCGGTAATGACTTACCCAACTGAGGCAGCTAAGCTAAGCTAGCTAACAGGCTAGCTATGCGTCACCAAGTAACCTGTCACTCAGGTGCAATGGAAGAATGCACTCTGAGTAAAGAAAGACAACCCTTTGACACTGGTGATTAACCTGTGGTGGTGGTGAAGCTGGTGGAGATAGTAGTGGTGGTGGATGTGGTGGAGGTGGTGGTGGTGGTGGAGGAGGCTGTGGTAATAGTGATGATGATAACAATTGTTGTGGTGGTTTAGTGGTTGTAATTGTGAGAGGATCATTGTTGTTTGTGGATGTGATGGTGGTGGATGTGATGGTGATGGAATGTGTTTGTGGTGGTGGTGGTGGTTTATATGATGGTGGTGGTTTATATGATGGTGGTAATAGAAGTGGTTGTGCTATTAGTACTGGTACAGTAGCAATGATGGTCATGGATTAAAGGGTAGCCATAGGGGTAATCATTGTTGGGGGTGACTTTATGGGAGAATGAGATGGTTATTGTGGGAGGGGTGGTAGTGGTGATAGGGGTTTGATGACAGGTAATGACAGTATGGCTGATGGAATGTTTCCTGATGATGGTGGTGGTGGTAGTAGTAGTAGTAGTAGTAGTAGTAGTAGTAGTAGTAGTAGTAGTAGTAGTAGTAGTAGTAGTAGTAATGGTGATGCTGGTAAAGGCAGTGGTGATGGTGAAGGTGATAATGGTGTTTGTGGCAATGATAGAGATGTGAGTCATAGTGGTGTTGGTGGGTAAAACTCTCCCTCTCCTCCCCAAACAGAATGCCAGGTAAAATGTTTGTAACTGGAAAATACACAGAGACATAAGACATAGAGAGGGAGAGAGAGAGAGGGGGGGAGTGAGGGGGGAGAAAGACAGGGGTGAGTGAATGAGACAGGTAGTGTAAGAAAGGGCATAACACATACTGCAAAGTGTGTTTTTGTGTGTATGAAAGCCTCAGATTATGTGAGTGTGATGGTGTGTAACTATGTTATGGTTCTCTATCTGAAGTAACCGGAACATTCACATCTGCTTTAGTAGCCTTCCTCCACTCCCTTCCTGATCTAAGTGCCATTCACCACCTTCCACCTAGGTGTCTTTGCTCAAAACTACCCCCAACCCTTCTTTCCATGTCCTCCATTCCCCACTCACTAACCTGTCAAACCCCAACTTCACTCACTTCCCAATGACAGTACACTAGAAGCAGGTGAGTCTGTGCGGTGTGGAAGGGTGGAGAGCAACAGCCTCTCTTCAAATATTGGTATTGCTGTCATCATCATCATCATCATCATCATTGCTGTTTTCTATCATCAGTGGTATCATTACTATTTTCACCTCCATCATCATCATCACCATCATTATCATTATCACCATGACCACCACCACCACCATCATCATTGTAATCATTATCTTAATTAACCTTTAATTAACACTGCAATCACTTCATGATTCCTATTTCTACTATCACTATCACCACCACTACTATCACCACCACTATCACCACCACTACTATCACCACCACTACTATCACTATCACCACCACTACTATCACTTTCACCACCACTACTATCACTATCACCACCACTACTATCACTTTCACCATCACTACTATCACCACCACTACTATCACTTTCACCACCACTACTATCACTATCACCACCACTACTATCACTATCACCACCACTACTATCACTTTCACCACCACTACTATCACTATCACCACCACTACTATCACTTTCACCATCACTACTATCACCACCACTACTATCACTTTCACCACCACTACTATCACTATCACCACCACTACTATCACTATCACCACCACTACTATCACTTTCACCACCACTACTATCACTATCACCACCACTACTATCACTTTCACCATCACTACTATCACCACCACTACTATCACTTTCACCACCACTACTATCACTATCACCACCACTACTATCACTATCACCACCACTACTATCACTTTCACCACCACTACTATCACTATCACCACCACTACTATCACTTTCACCATCACTACTATCACCACCACTACTATCACTTTCACCACCACTACTATCACTATCACCACCCCATTACTATCACTATCACCACCACTACTATCACTTTCACCACCACTACTATCACTATTCACATCACCACACTACTATCACTATCACCACCACTACTATCACTTTCACCACCACTACTATCACTTTCACCTATCACTACTATCACCACACTATCACTATCACCACCACTACTATCACTATCACCACACTACTATCACCACCACTACTATCATTTTCACCACCACTACTATCACCACTATTACTATTACTAGGCCTACCTTCTTTCATCATCATCATCACAACTACCAACACCAGTAGCCCTCCTAC
>CAXHJY010001036.1:15000-17500 GCA_964016885.1 Eledone cirrhosa
TTTACTCTTTTACCTGTTCCAGCCATCCGGCTGAGGCCATGCCGGGGCACCGCCCTTGTTGCTACACATTCTATCTCCAGCCTGTATTGGTTGGCCACTGGTGAAAGAGGGAGTTCGTTGCTGCTGCCCTTAGGTTTCCCTCGTGCCTTGCTGTGGGCTCATCCGGGATCCTGGATAACAAGGTGTCGAGATGTTTCTTGAAGACATCCACATCCACACCATGTAGATCTCTCAGATCCCTCGGCAGCCTGTTGAAGTGTTGAGGGCCCTTGAATCCCAGGCTATTGCAATACCTGCTGCTTATTCTAGATGTGGAAGACGGGACCTTTGGCACCACACAGTGACGTCCTGTTCGACGGTTGGTCCAGCTCCCAATGCCAAAGTTTGGTGCTAGTCCCTCCAAGATTTTCCATATGTATATCACTGCGTATCTCTCCAGTCTTCGCTCCAAGGAGTCGAGGTTCAGTTCCTTTAGCCTCTCCCAGTAGCTTGTCTCATCCATTATCGCAATCCTCTCGGTGTAGCTTCGCTGGATTGCTTCAAGCTATATATATATATATATATATATATATATATATATATATATATATATATATATATATATATATATATATATATATATATATACATATAGGACATTTAAATAAATCTAAGGTAAAAGACTAATTGTCAACAATATCTTTTGCATTTGCATTCTTTATTCTATGTCCATACCTGCATTGTTTTGGCTTTATTATACATATACAAACGTTTATACACACATATATATATATTATATTTCTTGATAGATTTTTATATATTTCAATTTCTATTTCATTTATCTATATCTTTTTTTGATTTTCTTGATGAGTTTTTCTAAGTATTTACCCATGTTTTATATTGCCTCGTCTGACGAACGAATGAAGTCGTTTATTTCGTATTCGCCTCATTCGGGAAACCTCTGGTAATGAGGTAATTATATTGTATTGATTTTTATACATTATATATATATATATATATACGATATTAAATAAATGGAAACTATATTTATAAAACCATATTTATTTCATTATACATATTTCAGGGATACCAAATTAAAATATGGTATGCCTTCATCAGACAAAATACAATATATAAGCAGTTTTATAAATAATTTTGACGTACCCTATTAAATGCAACCATTATTTTTGGAAGCTGTCTGGATAGCTTCCAGACAGCTTCCAAAAATTATTTAGAAAACTGTTTATATATTGTATTTTGTCTGATGAAGGCATACCATATTTTAATTTGGTATCCCTGAAAAATGTATAATGAAATAAATATGGTTTTATAAATATAGTTTCCATTTATTTAATATCGTATATCTACTCCAAAAATTTGTCGAGTGCTTTATATCAGTTATAAAATATTTCCTTGTTGTATCCCAACAATTTTAAATAGAACTTTTGCATATATATATATATATATATATATATATATATATATATATATATATATATATATATATATATATATTCCTCCGCTGTGACCCGTCTGTTTCTTTATTACTGCTTACCCTTTCTCTGTATCTCTCACTTTCTTTTTACCCCCTCTGCCAGTCACTCTCTCAGTTAGTCTCTTCCTCACACTTTCACTCACTCACTCACTCTCTGCTACTCCCTTTCCTACTTCCTCCCGTTTGACCTGTGCGAAATCCTTTCCTTGCTCACATTTCAACCAGGTTTGATGGTCTTTTTTTCTCTCGTCTACGATTTCACAGAACTTATGTTCATCGATTTCAGGGACTTGACTCCTTCTTCCCCACTTTTCGTTGCATTACGATCTTTGTTTGTTTACTGTCCCGCTCGTTCCCCTTATTTACGTGTCCCAACGACTTTCTTTGGCCGTTGCTCGCACCAACCGGAGGTATATGGTCTTTAAGGCGATGAAATACCAATGAAGGCTGGAAATCACTGATGAAGGACTAATTTTATTCATATATATATATAGTACCAGTCTAGTACTGGGGTTGATTTTCCTCTAATCTCTCCCTCATTTCCTCTCTCACTTTATATCTTTCTCTGGAAGAAATCTGCTCTACTAAAGCCCCAGGAGAGGAATCAGCTCCACCAGGGTTTAAAAAATACCCATGAAACACCGTATGTCAATATGGTGTCCCTACGACTCTATGAGGAGATGCGAGACCATACATATCTATATCCCTATATATCTGTTTCTCTTTATATATATACTAGCCGAATTACCCGCGCCTTGCTGCGTTTCACACATTTTTTTTTTTTTTGTAAGAAAATGATGATTGATTTTAAATCAGTGATATAATTTATGGAGAAAAAACTCTGCATTTCAATATTACTCAATGTAAAATGTAATGCATGAAAAATTGGAAAACATTATTTTTTGTAATATATCGAATCAAAATTACATTATTAAATCTTATTCTTATTTTGTTTCTTGTAAATAATTTTTTTTTTCAAAATATCGATTCAAAGCTTTTGTGAATAGGCATCATATGTTGTCATTT
>CAXHJY010001037.1:15000-20000 GCA_964016885.1 Eledone cirrhosa
AGCATATAGCGATATGTGCTTTTACGATTCTCTAGAGTGGCCGGAAGATAGGTAAATATTGCTGATGAGTTGTAACAACAACGAAACTAGTTCAATATTCCTTGTCTGGCTTTCTGGAGAATAGAGGAAAGGTGTTTCCTCAAAAACCAGTATGACTCTAAAAACCGGTTTGTCTGTGTGTTTACATACAGAATAGCTGGCCACTCACAGTAAAGTGATCAGTGAAAAAAAACTTGGTACATCTACATATGTATACGTGTGTGTATTCATATACATACTAGTATTTCAGTATACATATATGGATGTACATCTTTGACTTAATTGTTTGAGCGTCAGTCATACAAAAGTGAGTTACAAACGAAACGAAATTTAATTTCGTTTCGTTATTTGTTTTTATCGTCTCCGTTGAACCGGTACTTACTCACACTCTATGCAAGTTGGTCTGCCCACTACTAATTTTCATAGAAAAAGCATATAGCGATATGTGCTTTTACGATTCTCTAGAGTGGCCGGAAGATAGGTAAATATTGCTGATGAGTTGTAACAACAACGAAACTAGTTCAATATTCCTTGTCTGGCTTTCTGGAGAATAGAGGAAAGGTGTTTCCTCAAAAACCAGTATGACTCTAAAAACCGGTTTGTCTGTGTGTTTACATACAGAATAGCTGGCCACTCACAGTAAAGTGATCAGTGAAAAAAAACTTGGTACATCTACATATGTATACGTGTGTGTATTCATATACATACTAGTATTTCAGTATACATATATGGATGTACATCTTTGACTTAATTGTTTGAGCGTCAGTCATACAAAAGTGAGTTACAAACGAAACGAAATTTAATTTCGTTTCGTTATTTGTTTTTATCGTCTCCGTTGAACCGGTACTTACTCACACTCTATGCAAGTTGGTCTGCCCACTACTAATTTTCATAGAAAAAGCATATAGCGATATGTGCTTTTACGATTCTCTAGAGTGGCCGGAAGATAGGTAAATATTGCTGATGAGTTGTAACAACAACGAAACTAGTTCAATATTCCTTGTCTGGCTTTCTGGAGAATAGAGGAAAGGTGTTTCCTCAAAAACCAGTATGACTCTAAAAACCGGTTTGTCTGTGTGTTTACATACAGAATAGCTGGCCACTCACAGTAAAGTGATCAGTGAAAAAAAACTTGGTACATCTACATATGTATACGTGTGTGTATTCATATACATACTAGTATTTCAGTATACATATATGGATGTACATCTTTGACTTAATTGTTTGAGCGTCAGTCATACAAAAGTGAGTTACAAACGAAACGAAATTTAATTTCGTTTCGTTATTTGTTTTTATCGTCTCCGTTGAACCGGTACTTACTCACACTCTATGCAAGTTGGTCTGCCCACTACTAATTTTCATAGAAAAAGCATATAGCGATATGTGCTTTTACGATTCTCTAGAGTGGCCGGAAGATAGGTAAATATTGCTGATGAGTTGTAACAACAACGAAACTAGTTCAATATTCCTTGTCTGGCTTTCTGGAGAATAGAGGAAAGGTGTTTCCTCAAAAACCAGTATGACTCTAAAAACCGGTTTGTCTGTGTGTTTACATACAGAATAGCTGGCCACTCACAGTAAAGTGATCAGTGAAAAAAAACTTGGTACATCTACATATGTATACGTGTGTGTATTCATATACATACTAGTATTTCAGTATACATATATGGATGTACATCTTTGACTTAATTGTTTGAGCGTCAGTCATACAAAAGTGAGTTACAAACGAAACGAAATTTAATTTCGTTTCGTTATTTGTTTTTATCGTCTCCGTTGAACCGGTACTTACTCACACTCTATGCAAGTTGGTCTGCCCACTACTAATTTTCATAGAAAAAGCATATAGCGATATGTGCTTTTACGATTCTCTAGAGTGGCCGGAAGATAGGTAAATATTGCTGATGAGTTGTAACAACAACGAAACTAGTTCAATATTCCTTGTCTGGCTTTCTGGAGAATAGAGGAAAGGTGTTTCCTCAAAAACCAGTATGACTCTAAAAACCGGTTTGTCTGTGTGTTTACATACAGAATAGCTGGCCACTCACAGTAAAGTGATCAGTGAAAAAAAACTTGGTACATCTACATATGTATACGTGTGTGTATTCATATACATACTAGTATTTCAGTATACATATATGGATGTACATCTTTGACTTAATTGTTTGAGCGTCAGTCATACAAAAGTGAGTTACAAACGAAACGAAATTTAATTTCGTTTCGTTATTTGTTTTTATCGTCTCCGTTGAACCGGTACTTACTCACACTCTATGCAAGTTGGTCTGCCCACTACTAATTTTCATAGAAAAAGCATATAGCGATATGTGCTTTTACGATTCTCTAGAGTGGCCGGAAGATAGGTAAATATTGCTGATGAGTTGTAACAACAACGAAACTAGTTCAATATTCCTTGTCTGGCTTTCTGGAGAATAGAGGAAAGGTGTTTCCTCAAAAACCAGTATGACTCTAAAAACCGGTTTGTCTGTGTGTTTACATACAGAATAGCTGGCCACTCACAGTAAAGTGATCAGTGAAAAAAAACTTGGTACATCTACATATGTATACGTGTGTGTATTCATATACATACTAGTATTTCAGTATACATATATGGATGTACATCTTTGACTTAATTGTTTGAGCGTCAGTCATACAAAAGTGAGTTACAAACGAAACGAAATTTAATTTCGTTTCGTTATTTGTTTTTATCGTCTCCGTTGAACCGGTACTTACTCACACTCTATGCAAGTTGGTCTGCCCACTACTAATTTTCATAGAAAAAGCATATAGCGATATGTGCTTTTACGATTCTCTAGAGTGGCCGGAAGATAGGTAAATATTGCTGATGAGTTGTAACAACAACGAAACTAGTTCAATATTCCTTGTCTGGCTTTCTGGAGAATAGAGGAAAGGTGTTTCCTCAAAAACCAGTATGACTCTAAAAACCGGTTTGTCTGTGTGTTTACATACAGAATAGCTGGCCACTCACAGTAAAGTGATCAGTGAAAAAAAACTTGGTACATCTACATATGTATACGTGTGTGTATTCATATACATACTAGTATTTCAGTATACATATATGGATGTACATCTTTGACTTAATTGTTTGAGCGTCAGTCATACAAAAGTGAGTTACAAACGAAACGAAATTTAATTTCGTTTCGTTATTTGTTTTTATCGTCTCCGTTGAACCGGTACTTACTCACACTCTATGCAAGTTGGTCTGCCCACTACTAATTTTCATAGAAAAAGCATATAGCGATATGTGCTTTTACGATTCTCTAGAGTGGCCGGAAGATAGGTAAATATTGCTGATGAGTTGTAACAACAACGAAACTAGTTCAATATTCCTTGTCTGGCTTTCTGGAGAATAGAGGAAAGGTGTTTCCTCAAAAACCAGTATGACTCTAAAAACCGGTTTGTCTGTGTGTTTACATACAGAATAGCTGGCCACTCACAGTAAAGTGATCAGTGAAAAAAAACTTGGTACATCTACATATGTATACGTGTGTGTATTCATATACATACTAGTATTTCAGTATACATATATGGATGTACATCTTTGACTTAATTGTTTGAGCGTCAGTCATACAAAAGTGAGTTACAAACGAAACGAAATTTAATTTCGTTTCGTTATTTGTTTTTATCGTCTCCGTTGAACCGGTACTTACTCACACTCTATGCAAGTTGGTCTGCCCACTACTAATTTTCATAGAAAAAGCATATAGCGATATGTGCTTTTACGATTCTCTAGAGTGGCCGGAAGATAGGTAAATATTGCTGATGAGTTGTAACAACAACGAAACTAGTTCAATATTCCTTGTCTGGCTTTCTGGAGAATAGAGGAAAGGTGTTTCCTCAAAAACCAGTATGACTCTAAAAACCGGTTTGTCTGTGTGTTTACATACAGAATAGCTGGCCACTCACAGTAAAGTGATCAGTGAAAAAAAACTTGGTACATCTACATATGTATACGTGTGTGTATTCATATACATACTAGTATTTCAGTATACATATATGGATGTACATCTTTGACTTAATTGTTTGAGCGTCAGTCATACAAAAGTGAGTTACAAACGAAACGAAATTTAATTTCGTTTCGTTATTTGTTTTTATCGTCTCCGTTGAACCGGTACTTACTCACACTCTATGCAAGTTGGTCTGCCCACTACTAATTTTCATAGAAAAAGCATATAGCGATATGTGCTTTTACGATTCTCTAGAGTGGCCGGAAGATAGGTAAATATTGCTGATGAGTTGTAACAACAACGAAACTAGTTCAATATTCCTTGTCTGGCTTTCTGGAGAATAGAGGAAAGGTGTTTCCTCAAAAACCAGTATGACTCTAAAAACCGGTTTGTCTGTGTGTTTACATACAGAATAGCTGGCCACTCACAGTAAAGTGATCAGTGAAAAAAAACTTGGTACATCTACATATGTATACGTGTGTGTATTCATATACATACTAGTATTTCAGTATACATATATGGATGTACATCTTTGACTTAATTGTTTGAGCGTCAGTCATACAAAAGTGAGTTACAAACGAAACGAAATTTAATTTCGTTTCGTTATTTGTTTTTATCGTCTCCGTTGAACCGGTACTTACTCACACTCTATGCAAGTTGGTCTGCCCACTACTAATTTTCATAGAAAAAGCATATAGCGATATGTGCTTTTACGATTCTCTAGAGTGGCCGGAAGATAGGTAAATATTGCTGATGAGTTGTAACAACAACGAAACTAGTTCAATATTCCTTGTCTGGCTTTCTGGAGAATAGAGGAAAGGTGTTTCCTCAAAAACCAGTATGACTCTAAAAACCGGTTTGTCTGTGTGTTTACATACAGAATAGCTGGCCACTCACAGTAAAGTGATCAGTGAAAAAAAACTTGGTACATCTACATATGTATACGTGTGTGTATTCATATACATACTAGTATTTCAGTATACATATATGGATGTACAT
>CAXHJY010001037.1:27500-30000 GCA_964016885.1 Eledone cirrhosa
AAACAGAAAATTGAAGATTAGACATTCAAATAACTTCTATGAGGTTTTGGGTTGCGGGGTTTAATTAAATAGTCTTTTATGAAGAAACGTTACTTGTATTATGTAGATCTGTAATTTATCCTAGTGGGATGTAGAGTACGGGATATAGTCGTGTAATGTTTAATTTTTGTTCTCAGGAGGAGACATTCTAGTGTCGTGTGCTAATGGGTACAGGTCCCAATGTGAGGAGTAGAAATACATGGATACATAGAAGTGGAATACGTGGAAGAGCTAATGGGTACAGGTCCCAATGTGAGGGGTAGAAATACATGGATACATAGAAGTGGAATACGTGGAAGAGCACATTGGTACAGCAGAGGTATAAATATATAAACGTATCAATATATAGGTATAAACATGTAAATAAACCAACAAGAGTGGTGTTGGAGTAAGATGGAGAAATCAGGACATTAATACAACAAACAAAGATGTGAAGATATAGATAAACAAACAATAGTCGTTGTCTAGTAAATGTAGAGTTCAAGAGACAGGAGAAATACAATATAGTTCGGGTTGCGGTATTTATGTTCCCAGGGGGAAATATTCCAGTGACGTGTGCTGAGGGTACACGCGAGTAAAAGTCCGAATAAGGGAAGTAGAAAGTACATGGATGTATAGAGGTAGAATACGTGGAGGAGCATTAATACAGCAAATAAAGATGTAAAGATATAAATAAACAAACAAGAGTCGTTGTCTATTAAATGGAGAGTTCAAGACACAGGAGAAATACAATATAGTTCAAGTTGCAGTCAGATAATGCATATAGATGTAGAAACAGTGCGTGTTCGAGTCTGGGAGTTCAGTGTGAGTTATACATGCCCAGAAGTATAGGGTAGCCATTTAGTTAATTCAGTGCAGTACAATACATGTTATGGTCCAGTCCGTGGAGTTTCGTCGAAGTTCGGATATTCTGTGAGGGGAGTAGCAAAGGGCCAGGCGAAAGCACCGGGTAGCCAAAGTTCGAATTGTGGTTAGATATATTCAGTCCCATGCCGCTGTTGATTATTACATTTTGAAGTGCTCAACATTTCAGGAGCGTTATTTATTCAGGTTTGAGGTTCACCACTGTATAGAGCTGGTCTATTCCGTATGGTCAATCGTAATGCAATAATATAGAGAGTACTCAACGTAAAGCAGTTCAACCGTCCTTGTTTTTGTAGTTGGTGGTGCTATTACGGAGTTAAATATTATAATGAAATGACAGGAGGCTGGATTTGTGTAAATCCTTGAAAGGTTTATTATACTATGATCATTTCAATGACCGGGTTCCGTATGAATCCGGTGATATCATCAGGTATTCGAAATATAATACGTGAATGTAATAGGTAAAAGCCATGGGGCTGAAAATCGAGACCCGAGGGCGACCGCTTATCTGTTCCTTCAACCTCAGCCGGTCGCCCTGGAGTGACGTGGCTAAATTTTATAGTATGCTACTACCGGTCAGATGAACGAAAACAGAAAGAGATGGGAGCATAGGTTAACGTCGATCCCATGACACAAGGTAAAAGAAAGAAAGAAAGGAAGGAGAAGAAGGGGGAAGAAAGAAGAAGAGAAGTCAGGGTTAATGTCAGCTAAAAGAGGAAGGTAACTACTACTGGTCAGATATAGGCAAGCAAGAGGGGGAAGGAAGATAAGTCTGCAGGGAGGAGGAGAGGAGAGAAGGAAGGGAAGAGAGAAGTAGAAAAGTAAGGGTTGATGGCTACAAGAAGGAAGATAGAAAGGAAGAGGAAGAAAGGTCGATATTAATGTCAGACCACAGTCAAGCCAGGAGTGGCGCGAGAAAATGTTCACAGGGACCCGCATCTTAGCGGAGATGGATATCATCCTATAAGTCTAAACATTGTAACACACTGACCCCCAATATATTCACCTCTGCTAAGATGCGAGTCCCTGTGAAAATTTTGTCGCGCCACTCCTGGCCCGACTGTGGTGTGACATTAATATCGACCTTCCTTCCTCTCTCTTTCTATCTTCCTTCTTGTAGCTATCAACCATTACTCTTTTACTTCTCTAAGCTGAATTTTAAAGTTCCAACTTTCTGTCGGACTGTTGGGTGGGTTTTAATGGCGGCGCGACCAGCTCCGTGGCGAACGAGCTCACCTAGAGTGCTTGGAAAAATAAATTTCCCCTTCTTTCAGTAAATGAAAATACTCGGCGTGGCTTAATTCGCCATGGGGCCCGGGGCGCGGCCGTTGTTTTAACCGCCAAATAGTACCTTTAAATTACAGAACAAATCGGAACTATTATATAATTAATTGTTAAACTGTTGAACTTTAAATTTTCTAACCTCTTTAATATTGAATATTGATTATTAAATTTTTTTAACTTCATCCTAGAAGTCTAAACACTGTAAAACACTGACTCCCAATATATCCATCTCCGCTAAGATGCGGGTCCCTGTGAAAATTTTCTCGCGCCACTCCTGGCTTGACTGTGGTCTGACATTAATATCGACCTTTCT
>CAXHJY010001038.1:10000-12500 GCA_964016885.1 Eledone cirrhosa
GTCAATTGTACGTGTTCCGCAATATAATATGGCCGTGTTTGCTGCCAATACCATTAAATGTTCAGATTGCAGTCTATAGCAAGCAGTACATACGTAATAATATATTGAAAAAAGGGAAAGAAGAAAAAGCCGCCATCACTGAAGTACACTTCTGATCATGTTATTACTTTCCTTAGCAGCTAATTGCAACAGGTCACCGAAGAAGGCTTCAAAAGACATACAAAATAATAATACAAAATGGCGCAAATCGTACAAAAATAAGCAACACAAAAATCCCCTCTAAATAACAGCAGAATAAAAATTACAAAAAAAAAGCAGCAAAATAAAAGAATAAAAAAAAAATCCAGCAAAAAAATATCAAAAAGAACAGCAAAACAAAATACAGCAAAACGAAAAATTACAAAAAAACAGCAAGAGAAAAAAATGCCAATAAAAAAAACAAACATGAAAAAATACCCCCCCCAAAAAACAGCAAAACGAAAAAAAAAAACAAAAACAAAAAAAATAGCAAAAGAAATAAATGAAAAATAAACAAAAAAAAACAAAAGCAGCAGAAAAAAAAACAGTAAAAGAAAAAATACTAAAAAAAAGACCCCCCCCCCAAAAAAAACCCCCCAGCACCCACACAAAATTTTTTTAGCAAAACAACAACAAAAAATACAAAAAAACCCGCAAAATAAGACGCCCCCCCCCAAAAAAAAAAAAAAATATATATATAGAAACCCTCCCAACAACAAAATTTAATAAATGACAAACTCAACAAAAACTGAAATAAAATAAATACAAACCGTGGCCATGCAAATCTAATAATATCCATTATTAGGTCTCAGCTCACCTTTCTAGGGAGATCAGCTATGGAATAACAGCAGGTCGGAGTGAAGAGTTGATTCGCTAAATATTACTGTCAGTTAATGAATATACGATATAACTGCTAAGATAGCAATAACAGCAATAACATTTGTAATAGTAGTAACAGCAACAGCAGTAGCAGCACCACCACTACCAACAACAACTACAGTAACACAGCAACATCAAAACTATCACGACTACCACCACCAACAACAGCACCACCACCAGCCCCAACAGCAACACCACCAGCCCCAACAGCACCACCACCAGCCCCAACAACAACATCATCAATTACAACAGTAACACAGTAGTAACACCACTACCACCACCACCAACAACTACAGTAACACAGCAACAACAAAACTATCACGACTACCACCACCAACAACAGCACCATCACCAGCCCCAACAACAACATCAACTACAACAGTAACACAGTAGTAACAACACTACCACCACCAACAACTACAGTAACACAGCAACAACAAAACTATCACCACTACCACCACCACTACCACCACCACCAACAACAACACCACCACCGCTACCAGCAGCCCCAACAACAACATCATCCACAACAGCAGTAACACAGTAGTAACAACACTACCATCACCAACACAACCACCACCACCACCAACAACAGTACCACAGCAGAAACAACACTATGACCACCACCAACAACAATAGCAGCAGCAGCAGCACCACCACCACCACAACCACCTCCACCAACAACAACAGTAACACAAGAGTAACAACACTACCACCACCGGCACCACCACAGACAACACTAACAACAACAGCACCTCCAACAATAAAAAGAAACAACAGTAGCATCGGCTTCAACAGTAGTAGTAGCACAACAAAACCACCACTACCAAGAACGATAGCAACACCACTACCATCACCACCACCACCACCACCACTAAGAACGACATCAACACCAACAACAACATTAACACTACCACCACCACCACCACCACCACCACCACCTCCATCAGCACCACCACTATCCCCACCACTACCACCACCACCACCATCAGCACCACCACCATCCCCATCAACCACGAACCACCAACAGCTGAAGCAACAACTAGAAATCACAAGGAACAACAAAACTTCATTTGATGAACTGTTGCAATACTTAATAATACCGGTTTTCCATTTTATTTGATGAATGTGTTGGCAAACTTTAGCAAACGGGGGGATTGTCTGTTGTATCAAATATTAAGCTACGAGAGATGATTGTAATGGCGGAATATTCATTTCGAACGAAATTGCGCTCTCCATGGCAGAAGTCAAATAAGATCGCTTGTTTGAAATTACTTGCTATGCAATGTTGTTTGTATGTAGGAAAAAAAGATATTATTAGTTGTATAAATAGTATAAATATATACATATATGTATATGTATACATATGTATAAATAGTATAAATATATATGTATATGTATACATATGTATAAATAGTATAAATATATATGTATATGTATACATATGTATAAATAGTATAAATATATACGTATATGTATATATATGTGCATAAATAGTATAAATATATACGTATATGTATTCAATGATATTAAATAAATGGAAACTATATTTATAAAACCATATTTATTCTATTATATATATTTCAAGGGTACCAAAACTTTG
>CAXHJY010001038.1:17500-20000 GCA_964016885.1 Eledone cirrhosa
ATTACTGGGCTTGGTCCTAAATTAGAAACGGCTCTTTACGTTCTGAGTTCAAATCTCGTCGCGTTTAGCTTTACTTTTCATCCTTAAGGAGTCGATAAAATAAAGTACCAGTAACGTACTAGGGTTGATTTAATCAACTTTCCCCTTCCCCCAAATTGCTGGCCTTGTGTTTAAATCAGAAACCGTTATTATATTGAGTAACTATTCTATGTTATATTAAAAGAATCTGCGTTGTGTTTTATCGTGTATTTTTAATGAAAACGAGCCGACAGTCTCGGTTTCGTTGCCCAGGAAATAAACAGGTTTAATTAATTCATAAATAGATAAAGAAATTAATTTATTCATTCATCAATTACATCACCAATCACATTAGCAGAGATATGACATTTACAACATCAGAATGTTAGTAACACTCACTCTCTCATTCTCTCACTCCCACTTACTCTCTCATTAATTTTCACGTTTTATGTACAAACGTAGCGAATTTATAATATCAGTGTTACAACGAACCAAGTTTGAATCCTATAATTTTACGCCATTTTGTTTTCAGTGTTGTGTATGAAACCGTATAATGTCAGAAAGGTTATTCCGGAGAAGCAATTTCTGTAAAAATAAAGATAGAAATATATAGAAAGAGCATAAATTTAAAAACAAAACAAAACAAAGTAACCAAATAAATAAAATTATGACAATCAATAATCTCTTGACTACAGGAAAGATAAAAAAAAAAGAAGAAAAACGGCTAAATCAGTGATTGAATGAATGTGGTGTGAGAAGGGTTAACAGTGAAGCGGACTAGGCTGGCTGGTAAGATTAGATGGTTGGGATATCAATTGAATTATCTCTATTTTGCCGTGACAGTAAAAAAATAATTGTTTGAATCTACTGTTGTTTCTGATCACACTGCAGAACACTATAACCCGTTTAGTGTACGTACACACACTCTCAAACACACACACACACACATAGACACATAAAAACACACACATACACACATACACACATACATACATACATATCAAGGGCTTGTTTCAGGGGGGTGCCAGGGGACGAGCCCCCCCCCCCCGACTTTTTCAAACGTCTATATTTTATGTTTTGTTTATTTGATATAATAAATTATTTTTAAGCTTATTTTTTTATATCTGAACTTCATTTGAATATATAAAATTTAATTAGGGTAAAATTTTACTTATGTGATAGGGTCCGGGAAAGACACCATAAGCAATTTATGCTCCTTTAAGAATCAACAAATGTTGGTGGTTTGTCCTCCTCACATTTTAAAGGCAAACGATGCTCCTGATACATATATACATAGATATATACATACGTACGTACATACATATATACATACATATATATAAAAGATTAGCGAAAAGGAGAATATTTGTGCAGAACTGATGAGAAATCTGCAGATACTCCACCCTTATTACACCTTCAGATTTATGCCTGTGCTTATTGGGGCACTGGGGTATGTAATACAAATCTTGAGAAGCTGGGCTTCACAGAAACAGAAAGAACACAACTAGTTAGGAAATTACAAGTACAATCCATTAATGGAACAGTAAAAATATGTAAAATATTCCAAAAATTTGCATCTATTAACTGCATATACACATGTACAGATACAAAGCATATACACATGCACACATACAACTCAAAACATCCACATCCACACATACAATAACATCCATATCTACATGCATACATAATCTAGCTAGTTGATGTTGTGTAAATTCCAATGAGAGAGTCTTGTGTCTATGTTAGAAACCGACCCTCTCTCAATTGGGAAAAAATTTGTGAAATTATAAAACCAGAAGAATATACATACGTACATACATAATGATGGCTGCAAACTCTGTTAAGAGTATTGCAATCTCTTGTCAGATTATAGAGTTTGGTGCACATTTAGGCTACGGCCAGCCATACGAACCTGTAACATATCCTGAACAAGCAATGCCTGTGCTTTGAAGGTTTTTTTTAAAGTGGGGAAAGCCCTATAATACATACATACACCACACACACATACATACATACATGCATGTATGCATACGTATGGTTGTACGCGTATACATACGTGTAGAAAAAAAAATTTAAATAACTGTTTCTACTTTAGGCACAAGGCCAGCAATTACCCAGTGCATTACTGGTACTTTATTTTATCGACCCTTTAAGGATGAAAGGCAAAGTCAACCTCGGCGGGATTTGAACTCAGATCGTAAAGGGACGTAACTATGCTGGAAAGCATGGCGTCCGACGCTCTACCGATACTGCCAATACAGCATAGACACGCATGTATAAATATAGCGACCGGATTAAAGATAATGTATATATATATTTATATATACATACATATGTATATATACATATGTGTATGTATACATATGCATATATATGTATATATGTAAATATATATATATATTTTTTATGATATGTTCGAGGTTCACACACAATTTTCCTTTTTATTCACACAGAGACGTTGTTACAATAACTCTACTTAATT
>CAXHJY010001038.1:35000-40000 GCA_964016885.1 Eledone cirrhosa
AAACATTCCAAACATCAATTCAACCAGAAGCGATACATTTAGAAACTAGAAGCAATGATAAAACATGTGACAATATATATATATATATATATATATACACATATATATTGTGATATGCTTGCATGTATGTATATATTAGAGCTTGTAATATATAACAGAGTAACGAGAGGAAAATATGTTAAAGGAACATCATATGTATATTAATCAACATTTCTCAGCTTCTACAACACAAACGGTATGTTATACAAACATATGAACAGCTGACAAATGTATGTTATGTGTGCATGTGTGTATAATATATATATATATATATATAATAAAATATAATATAATATATATATATATATATATAAGTTTATATATATATATATATATATGTGTGTGTATATATATATATATAGGTATATATGTATATACATATATGTATATATGTGTGCAAATATCAATATATATATATTACTATATATATTCATTTGTAAGTCTTTGTGTCTCAGTGTGTGTGTGTGTGCAAGTACGTCTCTTTGGTTATCCCAAAGTGAAGAATATGAAAGTCTGTAAATATCTTTAAACACGCAATATAAATCTGTTACTTATTTTAGTTGTTTAACCCCAGGTTATCTCTGTTGAAGCAGACCTGTAATTACAAACATTGATATCAAGGCCATCCATTCTTTGTATGTGCAGTATCACAATATCTAATGTATCAGTCCGATTAAAAAAAATGATATGATATGATTTAAATTTTAATGTCATATAATCATTCAGCAGAAAATATCTAAAAATGGGCACGTTAATTCAAATGTTTAGAGTATCTTTACTATCGAACAGACCCTTGTGAAACTTCGCAGTAGTAGTTGGTCTCACTAGCCTGATTAGCCTATTCTCTTTAATAACCCCCTTTCATTCCAACCCTAAGAACTTCTTATTCTCTTTGTAAATAGTGTATTATACTTTTTTTCTTTTATGCGCCTTTTTTATGATTCAAATTCATACAGGGTTAGTTAAATAAGAAAGAAAGAAACTGTTTGGAAGCCGGTCAGGAGGACAGTAACTGCAATTCAACGTGTCAGGCATGTCAGAGATTGTGCCATTCTGACTCTCCTGACTCTCCTTGATAATCACTTAAACTGTACAGCCGGGACAGCCATCGTCGAAATAGACGAAGGTCCCTTTAATTCCATTATTTTTCTAAACGCTGCCCAGCCTTTACGAGGCTGATCTATGATCGAAGCTGTTTTAACCATTTCTTTTATGGATTAGTCAGGGTGGAAAATTCAGTTCCTATGACGCTTCTCAGAGTATCCACGACAGGGGCCAAACTCTTGCAACAAAATGGACTCCACCAAAAGCACCCAAGGACCAGGTGGTGGTGTTAAAACGGACAATGGATTACCGCCATCCTGTCTTTTATCTTTTTTTTGTCGTCTTGTCAGCAGGGCGCAGCACTTCTGCCCTCTTGCCCTATGCCCAAAGCTCCCCCTTCGCCCTCCCTCTCTTCTGCAACACCAGAGCTCTTGCCATCCCCTCCCCCTTCCTGTTCTTTTTCTTCTTTCTTTCTCTCTTTTTTTCTTTCTATATTTCCCTATTCTTTCTTTCCTTTTGTTTCCTCCTTTTTTTTAATTTTTCCCAATGAATCTTTATAAACATATTCAGTTTTATAATCTGTCACACTAGCTTTTCTAAGTCTAGAGTGTACATATATATTTCTTAAAATTTCATTTCTTAACAATTAAAATATGATTAAGAGGAGATTTATCACAGCAGCTATTTCTAGCAAACAGAACGACGATCAAGAGGCTTCAACGTGACTCGTCATAAAAATCAATCGGCAAAATAGGTTAATGTAACAAACTCAATAGTAATGAATAAAAGTTGTAAAAATTATTGATAGCATTTCATCGAGAAAGAGTGTTTCAACAATGGACGTAGAACATTTTTGATATCATATGTGGAAAAATAAAGAACGTGATATATCTCTGATAACACACACGTTTATCTTGCTTTTGTTAAGGTGAAGATAGTTTATTAAATTGTTGATACGCAATTTATGTGAATATAAAAAAAATTCAATATAACGTTGCATCAATGTCTTTCATTGAATGATAAGTGTTTTTTCTGCTCAAAGCAAATGTATGAGAAAGTGTGTATGTATGTGTGTGTGTGTGTGTGTGTGTGTGTGTGTGTGTACATATGTATGTGAGTATGTTTGCATAAACAAATATACATACTTACAAATATATATATATTTCATACTATATCCTATACGCACACACATATATGTAGACACTAAGTGACATTATACATATATATATATATATATATATATATATATATATATATATATATATATATATATATATGAGAGAGAGAGAGACTAATAGTGACAATATGTATATACATACAAACATACGTGTGTGTGTGCACACAAATATATAAACACATCTTCATATATACAACGTGGAAAATTTGTGTTGTTTGTCTCCCACTGTGTTACGTTTGAAGGTGAAAGTAATAGTATATATATATATATATATATATATATATATATATATATATATATATATATATATATATATATACCATTACTTTCACCTTCAGCGTAACATATATATATATATATATAATTGTTTCTACTTTTTGGCACAAGGCCAGCAATTACCCAGTGCATTACTGGTACTTTATTTTATGGACCCCGTAAGGATGAAAGGCAAAGTTAACCTCGGCGGGATTTGAACTCAGAATGGCAAGGGCCGTAACTCTATGCGTCAAAGCATGGCGTCCGACCTTCTACCTATATATATATATATAATATAAGTTAAAACAATGAAATAAAAATTCAAGTCATTAGGAATATACTTCACTGCTTTACGATCGTTTCTAAGTGATAATAATACATCGTACGCATATTTCGTTATCGATCTATGTAAGGTTAGTTACAAAATATCAGATAAGGAATATATATACCTACGTGTATATCGTCAGCGGTTGTCAAAAGTCATAAAGGGACGTAACTCTTTGCTACAAAGCATGACGTCCGACCCTCTACCGATACTGCCAATCCACCGCCCTTAAGTTTTAATAATTGTTTCTTATATAGGCACAAGGCCAGCAATTTTGAGGGAGGGGAAAGTCGATTAAATCGACCCCAGTGCGTGACTGGTACTTTCTTTTATCGACCCCGTAAGGATGAAAGGCAAAGTTAACCTCGGCGGGATTTGAACTCAGATCATAAAGGGACGTAACTCTTTGCTACAAAGCATGGCGTCCGACCCTCTACCGATACTGCCAATCCACCGCTCTTAAGTTTTAATAATTTTGGATGGTAACTTTGGATTGTGTTGCGTGAGTTGTATGACTTGTGTGATGTGTATTTTAACAATAAACCTGCTTCGATAGCTGAATCGACAAGACGAAATATAGCAACAAAACAGTTGTCATATTCTAAGCACCAACCTAATCCCGAGAAAGTTAGTTGTATTAAGAAATCCCTAAAAATTACTTGATTATTTTCGAAATTATTTCCAAAACATGCTGCGTTTATCATTAGAAATATAAAAACGAAAGGGTTAAATAATATTGAAACTGAAAATAATGGGTGGAACAGTAATATGATAGACAGCATAATATGGATACTGACATTATATTCCATAGAATATTATAAAGAAATAATTGTCAATAGACACTGTAGTATCTTTATACGCCATTTTAAAGGTTTCATCCATTCATTCACTCGCTTTTTGACTATCCAATTTCCTGTATCTGCACAATTATTTCTCACATCCCCCCCTCCTCCCTTCATTTTCACTATTCCAGTCATGTACGCAGGATATTTGTGCTCTCTATCTATCACACACACACGCATGCATATACACACACATACACGTACACACACACATATACATAAGTGTGTGTGTGTGTGTGGTGCATGTATGGCTGAATGCATTAAACATAACGTTATAGCTGTTATACTATTACTACTAGTACTCCTACTACTGCTCCTCCACTTACTACTACTACTACTACTACTACTACTGCTGCTTGCTGCTGCTACTACTACTACTACTACTACTACTACTACTACTACTACTACTACTACTACCGCCACCACCTGATCGAATCGTAGGGCGCCATATTGACATACGGTGTTTCTCGGGCATTTTAAGCCTGGAGGAGCCCATCTCCTCTCTCAGGCATAGGTACAGCAGATTTCTTTCAGAGAAAGCTAGAAAGTGAGAGAGAGGAAATGAGAAAGAGATATAGAGTATCAATCCCAGTACTAGACTGGTACTTTTTTTTGAACGACCTCGAAACGATGAAAGGCAAAGTTGACTTCGGTGGGATTTGAACTCCGAGAGCAGAGGGCTGGAACGAATACCATAAAGCATTGTATCCGATTTTCTAACAACTATACCATTCGCTGCCTAAAATAATTTTAGAAACAACGAAATAAACCCCATAGCAGAGCACAACTGATTAAGTAAAGTATACAAACACAATCCTACATTGCTAAAATATATGTTACACCTACACACTTCAGCAACAACGAGGTGCAATATTGTCTTACAAGAATATTTTCTCACGAGGATTTTTTCTTGCGAGAATATCGTCTTGCGAGAATTTTCTTTCAGGAAAATATTGTCTTGTATAATCTAAACATCTTCATATATGTTTTAGCAAGAATAGCTATAAATTGAAAATAGTATTATATTTACGGATGGATTATTTTATAGCAAATATTGGAAATTGGAAATGATTTGTATTGTTCTTGAAATAATATTGGATGATGAATTCTGAAAATATCATTTTCGTAAGAGAAATGATCTTTCAGAAAAAAAAAAAAAAAATTCAATTGTCATATTATTCTTGGCATGGTGGAAAATTGTTGATCAGAATATTGCCTTGTATATAGTAAAAATGTCTCTGTTGTGCTTTTTTTTCTAGAATATTGCATGGCATAAAGTTGAAAGTGTTGTGTTTTATTTTCCTGATAGGATAATACC
>CAXHJY010001039.1:5000-30134 GCA_964016885.1 Eledone cirrhosa
AGATATTGAAAAAAAAACACCCACCATTGAACTGAATCAAATATTTAAAAAATATCTTATATCAAAATATGAAAGTCAAGGATTATTTTGATAAAAATTTTATAATTTATAATTAATGGAAGATTAGAAAAAACAACATATGATGACGAAAACAAATTTGCAAAAAGGATACCAAAAAAAAGTAAGACGGCAAAATCTTTTTTTTTTTAATGTTGGTTTTCCAAACAGAGCAACGATGAAAACCGATAAGTTTCGTCAAAAATGTCGCAGAGGAAGAAAAAAATGTTCACGAGTCGACAGAGAAAAAACTTCTTAATTATCAACTTTTAAAACTTTTCTTTTAGAAAAAAACATGTCGAAATGCCAAAGTTTGTTTTCTTAAAATAAATATACATATGTGAGTGTGTGTTTGTCTTCTGTTATTTTATTTCCGGATATATTTTATTTTTTATTTTCTTTATTTCCGTCTTTCTTTTTTTTTTACTTTATATTCTTTCAACTTCCAAGCTGTTGACAGTATTCATAATAATGAACTCCTATAACGGCTATAGGAAACTAGACTAGACTATCTCTCCCCATATTTTTTTATCCGATTAACGAATGAAAAGATGCCTATCAGTATTTTAGTTGATGTGAAATGGGAATGTAACCATTTTTTTGTTTTTCAAATATAAAAGAAAGGAAGCTTTGATAAAACTACGTTCAAGATCCACACGTATGGCGTCTTTGTGTGTAACTTAATCAAACAATTCTAATTTTCCACGCCTATTAATGTACATTACAATATTGTAAATCTACTTAGTTATATCTCTCATCACTATCTCGGCAAATATGGTAAGGGTTAAGTTTCGCTTAGGAGAGCTAAAAAAATCGAAACATGTCCGGAGTTGTTTCCTCTACTCATGAAAATATCTATAAAAAGGGGCAAAAAGTGGCAACATTTCGACAGTGTGACAGTGATTGATACTAACATAAGTCAGGACCAATAATGTTGATGATTCTTCTTTGAATCCTATCTAGAAACTCGGGGTGCAGAACAGAAGCATCAGACCAGATATGGCAACGCAATACAAGGACGAGTTGTACTTTATTTTATCAAACATCAGAATGATGGAAGGAAAAGTTGGCTTTGCACAAAATGTAAACTCAGAATATAAAGACACGAGGAAATGCCGCAAGGTAATTTGTATCTATCAATGTATACAGATGTATGAAAATGGATAACTATATTTTTGATATGGAAATAATACAAACTCGCACCGGTGTATTTCATCTTTTAGTTTCTTTAATTTAATACAATGACGTTTATTCTCTATAAAATGGTGACTTAATTAAGTAAAGATGGGATATCATCCAGTAATAAGCAGAGGAATTATTGAAACAGCTCACCACAACGTCTCTGATGAGATTCGAACCCGTACCAATTTTCAAATAAAATAACAGTTTATATTGCCTCTCGCGTACTCCATGGCCTGCCTCTATTCTAGGAGCGTGCAGTGTAGTGGATCGGATATAATTAGAAGAGAAAATGTTTTTCTTGGCATGAGAACGATACGAACTTGCAACGACATATTTGATTTTCTCGTTTATTTACTTTGATACTTTAGTACAATACGTATATTTGCCGTAACTAAAAAGTAGTGTGGATACATACACAGAAGTTCTCATTTATTATTATTGTTATCTTGAGGGCGTCGGATTAGCAGTATCGGTAGGGCGTCGGACATGTTTTACGGTATAGTTACGGCCCATTACGTTCTGAGTTTAAATCCCAAGGTCTTTCATCCTTACGAGTTGATAAAATAAAGTACCACTGGAGTCGATTTAATCGACTTTCCACTCCTCTAAAATTATTGGCCTTGTACCTAAGTACAATTATTATTGATGACTTAAAAGCAATGACATGGCAGAATGGTTAGAGCATCAAATAATATGATTCACAGCATTTTGTTACGGCTCATTACGTTCTGAGTTTTAATACTTCTAAAGTAGACTATGCCTTTCAACCCTCAAGTGTTGATAAAATAAAGTACCAGTCATGTAATGGGATCGATATAATCGAATTTTCCCCCCTCCTTGTAAATTGCTAGCCTTGTGTCAATGTTAGAAAAAGTATTAGTGATGTCTTAATATAACCTTTTATCGATCCAATGTTTGAGAATAAAATTGTGTAGACAGAATCTCTATGGAATCCCTCAACCCCCACCTTTGATGGAACGTAAATGTAATTCTAATAGCCAGCTTTATCACACACTCTGTAATGCTAATTCTGTCTCAGGATAACGTTAAGAGTACTTATGAATGTGGACTGCTTAGCCACTTATATCATACTTCGGTCAGTAGATAGTTCGGTTGAGCAACCTGGAATACTTCTAGTCGAAACTGTTAGGAGAGATATTTACAAAATGTGTGCCAGTATATATTTTTTCTTGCACAAAAATAGAAATATTGAGAGAAGTGAAAAAGAAATAGAGATGAAGAATCGACCTCAGTACTGGTACTTCTTTTATCACCTTCGAAAGAATGAAAGACAATGTTGACCTCTGAGCGCAGAGAGCCGGAGCAAATACCACGAAGCATTCTATCCGACGTTTTAACTACTCTGCCAATTCACTGCCTAAGAATAGCATAAAGGTTAGTCAATTTTGAATTATATTCATAAATCTTTTTGGATTATATTCATACATAATTTTGAAAATAATTAAAACTTTTCAAGGATTTAGTAATATAACTAACTTTCTCATTATTAAGTTGGTGTTTGGAGCATAACTTAATATAACATAAAGGTTCTCACATAAATCTGTGATGTAAGATTTTTAGATAAATATAAACATTTTAAAATATCATAGAACCAGATAGCAAGTATCATAGAACCAGAGGCGGTTACAGGCAGTTTTGTATCAAAAGAGTTAATCCTGTATGTGTTGAGTTATTGTTTTTTTATGCATTCCTCTGTCTTGAATCTGCCGGAGGAGGAGGCGAAGGAAAAGAGACGCAAGACTGAGAAGAAAGAAATGCCGAGATTTATTTATTTAGAAAAGTCTTGAAATTTCTTTAACTTTGCTTCACACGACATTTCAGAAGATAGATTACAGTTTCTGGTAGATTGCTGAGATTGAACTCTTTGTTCTGATTCTTAAATAAACAAAAGGTTTATCTTGAAGAAGAGATAAATTACATAAACTGCAGCAGACACAAACTAACGACCAATTGTCAGAGTTGTTAGAGCGTAAGACAAGGTCAACATTTCATCCTTTCGGGGGCGATATAATAAAGGATCTGCTTAGAGTGATAGATTAGCGGGGGGGGATCATAGCTTTTTGCATTTTCAGTTCAAATGCCGCTGTAGTCAATTTTTGAGTGGCAGTTTCCATCAGTCGAGCCATCTTGTGTGCTGAAAGAAGATCTTCATAATAGAGACCCTATTACCAGAACGGAAGTTCAATAAGGCTTCTCCTTTCGTAATCAGATCCAACATATGCATTAAAGTCTCCCATTAGGACATGACTCAGTTATTACTACTTCTAACACTGTAGTGACTTCGTCAAGGAAGGATCTGTACTCGGACTCTCTGTTTGGCGCCTAAACTTGGACCGCCCATAGAGACTTATCTTGGACCGCCCATAGAGACCTATCTTGGACCGCCCATAGAGACCTATCTTGGACCGCCCATAGAGACCTAACTTGGACCGGCCATAGAGACCTATCTTGGACCGCCCATAGAGACCTATCTTGGACTGGCCATAGAGACCTATCTTGGACCGGCCATAGAGACCTAACTTGGACCGGCCATAGAGACCTATCTTGGACCGCCCATAGAGACCTATCTTGGACCGGCCATAGAGACCTATCTTGGACCGGCCATAGAGACCTATCTTGGACCGCCCATAGAGACCTATCTTGGACCGGCCATAGAGACCTATCTTGGACCGGCCATAGAGACCTATCTTGGACCGCCCATAGAGACCTATCTTGGACCGCCCATAGAGACCTATCTTGGACCGGCCATAGAGACCTATCTTGGACCGCCCATAGAGACCTATCTTGGACCGGCCATAGAGACCTAACTTGGACCGGCCATAGAGACCTATCTTGGACCGGCCCATAGAGACCTAACTTGGACCGGCCATAGAAACCTATCTTGGACCGCCCATAGAGACCTAACTTGGACCGGCCATAGAGACATATCTTGGACCGCCCATAGAGACCTAACTTGGACCGGTCATAGAGACCTATCTTGGACCGCCCATAGAGACCTATCTTGGACCGGCCATAGAGACCTAACTTGGACCGGCCATAGAGACCTATCTTGGACCGCCCATAGAGACCTAACTTGGACCGGCCATAGAGACCTATCTTGGACCGCCCATAGAGACCTATCTTGGACCGCCCATAGAGACCTATCTTGGACCGGCCATAGAGACCTATCTTGGACCGGCCATAGAGACCTATCTTGGACCGGCCATAGAGACCTATCTTGGACCGCCCATAGAGACCTATCTTGGACCGCCCATAGAGACCTAACTTGGACCGGCCATAGAGACCTAACTTGGACCGGCCATAGAGACCTATCTTGGACCGGCCATAGAGACCTAACTTGGACCGGCCATAGAGACCTATCTTGGACCGCCCATAGAGACCTAACTTGGACCGGCCATAGAGACCTATCTTGGACCTCCCATAGAGACCTATCTTGGACCGCCCATAGAGACCTATCTTGCAGCCTAAGATTCATGAGGCAAATCTTCGTTTCCAATGGATTCCTGTTCATAACACATTCTGACAGCATGGAGGCTGTGGATATCCCCAATCCTACTTGTGCAGTCATTTCTGGCGCCACACATGAATAGTGGAATTTCCATCCTCCATCCAAATCTACAGCACCAGAGCCACGGAACTTTGTCTAGGGAATCCCTACTATAACTAGCCAGTAGCAACTGGCCTCCTCCACTCGTTCCTGCTCCTTACCTGTAAGGGTTGTAACATTGTAGCTACCAATTGTTTAGGTTTGTTCTCTCCTGGACCCGCTTTTGAGCCTGGATAGGTTGCGTTCAATAATAAATAAGGTATAAGGGGAAGATATCAATTATTGATTTTCTTATTGTCTCTGATCACTTCGATTCTGTGCTGTGATCGTGTTAAGAGGGGACTGAGCTGTCAACTGATCACCATCTGGGTATCTGCAGCTTGAGACTACCTAAAGCCAAGAAAGCCCACATATTCCTGAGAATGTCGTGTGGGCAGAGTCCTTAAACACTCCTTCCAGCGGTCCAGTCAGAAGCAACCGTCTCCAACTGATCCGGCTGGATCCCCAAGTGAGACCAGCCGAGCTCATGGATGTTATCCAACCATTTTTGCTCGGTATCTACCTCTGGGTCACCTGCCGGTTTGTTTTACCCGTAAAATCTGTCCAGCGATTCATTCCTAAAACATTCTAACCACATGCCCACTGTATCGGTGCTGTGATTTCTCAATTTGGGGATGTAGCGGCTCTACCTGGAGTTAATCTCTGATCTCCAAGCTACGCACCCTATCGAGTAATGTTACTCCAAAGACCCTTCGGAGGAATCCCATTTCGGCCGCTTGTATTCGCGATCGTATTCTTTCAATCATTACCCAAGATTCATGACCATAGGTAAGGGTTGTCACGAATACCGAATTGAAAATGGCGAATTTGGCTTTTATGCCCCCCCCCCCCTCCTTCTGATTACCGAATACTGAAGCTGGCGCATTGGCGCATTGGCACCAGCTCTTGCAATTCTTGCACTTATTTCAGCCTCCTGCCTTCCATCACTAGTAAACACGGCCCCGAGATACTTAAACTTCTGTACCTGCTTCAGTGGAACTCCATTCACATATAGAGTGCTTTGCGCAGGCTTCCTTGAGAGGACGAGTGTCTCAGTTTTCGTTTCTTCCGCCTTATTTCCTACGTTCTAGTTATGTCATTTTACTTACTCATTTGCTTTTAATGTCTTCTTTTGTATAATGTCTCTAGGCCTTCCACTTTAACTTTGTTAGTTCAGTCCCACAGATTGTAAGGATTGTAGCCTCATGTTTATAACATTTATAGTATTGCATATAGGAGCCCTTGTGGCTAATAAAACAAACGAATATCCTTACTACTACTACTACTACTACTACTACTACTACTACTACTACTAATATCACTATTATTATTGACCAACGCTCTAACAACTCTGCTAATCCACCGCACTTAATAATAACTAGCTGACCCCATGGAAATTCCTAAAATAATAATAAATTCTTTATGATAGTAATAATAAAATTAAAACAACGAGGAGGAGGAGCAGCGAGAGGAGGAGATAAGAGGCGATACCGTTGTCTGAAACAGTAGTTTCTCTGGAGACAGCTGTATATTTTCTTTGTTTCTCGAACATTCTCCGGTTTCATAACTTTATCTCTGAAAAATGCTATGTCTCGGGACTTTACTGTTTAGAATTTTAAGGGTTTAAGGTTTCGGGTTTCAGCGTGGACTTTTGTCTTTTGCTTTCTGCTTTGTTTGTTCGACTAATTGTTTAACTGGCTGACTGGCTTGATGGCTGGCTGACTTGGTGGCTGAATGGCTGGCTTGGTGGCTGGCTGGCTTGATGGCTGGATGGATGGATGGCTTGGTGGCTGGCTGGCTTGATGGCTTGATGGCTGGCTAGCTTGATGGCTGGCTGGATGGATTGCTTGGTGGCTGGCTGGCTTGATGGCTGGATGGATGGCTTGGTGGCTGGCTGGCTTGATGGCTAGCTTGGTGGCTGGCTGGCTTGATGGCTGGATGGATGGATGGCTTGGTGACTGGCTGGCTTGATGGCTTGATGGCTGGATAGCTTGATGGCTGGATGGATGGATGGATGGTGGATGGCTGGCTGGCTTGATGGCTTGATGGCTGGCTGGCTTGATGGCTTGATGGCTGGCTGGCTTGATGGCTGGCTGGCTGGATTGCTTGGTGGCTGGCTGGCTTGATGGCTGGATGGATGGATTGCTTGGTGGCTGGCTGGCTTGATGGCTTGATGGCTGGCTGGCTTGATGGCTGGCTGGATGGAGTGCTTGGTGGCTGGCTGGTTTGATGGCTTGGTGGCTGGCTTGATGGATGGATGGATGGATGGATGGATGGATGGTGGATGGATGGATGGATGGTGGATGGATGGATGGATGGATGGATGGTGGATGGATGGATGGCTTGGTGACTGGCATCATCATATTTGGTGTAAGAGGCTGAACATTCCACGATCATGAGCATCCTTGGCGCATTCTCACGAAATTTCAGAAAGCCTCAATGTGGAACAAGGCTGGCACTTTGAATTACAGGTACAACTCATTTCTGCCAGCAGAGTGGATAGCGTGACATATAGTGTCTTGCTCACTGACACAAAATGTTACCGGCAATCGAAATCACGACTTAACCATCGTGAGCAGAACACTCAAATCACTAAGCCACGCGCCTTCACATACATGCCCACGTACATACATACATGGTGGCTGCCAACTCGTTTTCGAGTACGGCGACTACTTTATATCCATGTAGGAGAACCCCTACTGATGCGCTGAACGAGTGTGACTTTTTAGTCCAGCCAGCGACTTGAAAACTCTGGTACAAACACTACACTTGTGACAATTATTGACACATAGTGCTGGACCCATGGTACCATGTGACGACAAGTGCAGAGAGATCTCCAGATATAAAGCAATGCATGTGCCGTGAAGCTTTTATAGTGAGCAAAGGCACTGCACAAAGCCAGTCCCACTCTCTTAACCAAGATGATATTTACCAAAAAGAAGAACAAGTCAACATCATTGGATACCACCAGGGTTGCAGGTGTTATATCAGAGTTTTCCTTCTCCTAGAATTCTGCCTTGACAAAGGTTAAGGGGTTATCTCTCTCGGTGATTTTGGATGGCCATTGACTCTTAAGAGTTCCTTTGCCCTTTGACAGGTTTTGTTTTTAGTCCTGCAGGATGTCCAAAGTCACCCTCCTCACCAAGAAACCTTGGTGGAGTTGCCAGTTTAGTCGCCAACGACCCGACCATGAGACACATATACATATACACACATGTATATATACATATATACACAAAATTTCTATACACATATATATAGATACATACATACATATATATATACACATATATATATGTATACATATATATATATATATACAGGGTGTGGACGATATTTGTTCGCAATTTTCAACTGCTAATTTTATGCAAATTCTTTTTACTTCCGTTGTCACTCGTCTTCATAAAAACAGTGACTATATTTCCATTATATAGCTTTACGACCTCGCTCAGAACGCGGATGTAGCCATCGGTGTTCAGCTTGAGACCCTCAGGCAAGAAGTGAGGTGGCATGACGTCACCTTGACTACTGACGACACCTAAGACCAATGTTGTCGCTGGAAACTTTGTTTGCACGACACTGGGCACGTCTTTGGATGAGACAGCGAGCCACCTGTTGTTCTGGGAGTTGATCTTCTGGTCCTTATTTGTCCTCCCGGCGTGGATTCCAAGAAGAACTCCGTGTCCCTTCCATAAAATTTGGAGGTTCACATACATACATACATACACACAATTCATACATGATGGCTGCCCCCTCGTTATCGAGTATGGCCATTGCACAATATAACATTATTAATTAATTCTATCGTGCAATGCCTGTGCGTGAAGATTTTTTTTTAAGTGAGGAAAGACTGTGCACTGAGCCAATACCACTCTCTGAGCGACAGTAGCTATAACCCGAAAAGATCAACATTATCGGTAACTACTGAGCCGCAGGTTTTATATCGGAGTTATCCCAGTTTCCTGAATTGCCTTCTCCTCGAAGAATGCCCTGACAAAGGCTAGGGTCCTTCACTCACAGTGGTTTAACCGCGCGATCGGATATCCAGCCCGATTATTTCTATGTCCCCGCGCATATACACACATAGGCATACATGTATATATACATATATACATATATACATATATATATATATACATACATATGTACATATGTATATACATATTTACACATGCATACATACCTACATGTATGCACTCACACACACACACGCACGCGCGCACACACACATACATACATACATACATACATACATACATAGATACATACATACATACATACATACATACATACATACATACATACATAAAGGAATATACGTAAAGGAATATACTAAGTAACGGTTCTTTTTCTTCTCGATTCAACATACATACATACATACATACATACATACATACATACATACATACATACATACATACATACATACATACATACATACATAAAGGAATATACGTAAAGGAATATACTAAGTAACGGTTCTTTTTGTTCTCGATTCAAACGATTCAAGAACAACGTTTAAAACACAGTTGTAGAATTAAAAACTAACTGAAAAGAAATATTACCCAAGCTGTGAATAACTTTAAATTTGATTCTGACAGAACTTTGTCGTAACTTTTAAAGAAGATCATCGACTATTTAAAAAAAAAAAATACAAAATATTAGTGAATAGACGAACTCATCATGGCAAAAAGTACAAGTCTCCTTCGACCAAATCGCAATTACAACCGTTGTATACAGTGGAGCTACGAGCTTAACAAAGAATTATATGAAGCATACAAACAATCTGAACCCCAAAAGTTCGGTTTTATGCAAAGGCTAAAAACTTTATGGAACTCCAAACACCCAGAATTAGACTTTTCTCCAAAGCATCTAAATGAACAGGCAAAACGTATCATTAGATGTAAATTGATACATCTAACGGAATCGAGTGATACTACAAATACAGCCCTTGTAGACAACCACCCCACCTCCACTGACAGACAAAGAGAATGGCCAGCTAAATCTAACAGTGAACAGCTCACCAACAATTTTGCTGAAATCCATCCCACTTCCACTGAAGAACAGCAAGAAAGGTCAGCTGACTCTAGTAGTAATTGTCACCACATCAACAACGAGGCTGCAATTCATGACTCTACTGAACAAACAGAGCACCAAAAACTTGTGGGCACCCTACAAGTGATATGGAACGATATGTTTCAAGAGATACACAGCCTTAATGTGAGTGACAGACCATACAACACTAGAGTCAGTAAAGAACCCACTAAATTGGAATTGGAAGCGGTGAACGAAATAGCTGGCAATTATCTGAAGGCTATACGATCTAAAGGTGTAGAAACGACATTTGAAACGCTCAATGTTTTGTTATATGTTTCAGCTGTCACATTGCTATCATATAACACACATCTAAAACCACGCAATCAAGATACAAACAGAAAGCCTGAACCAGCGTGGATGCGAAATTTAAAAACCAAAATTTTGTCTCTGAGACGAAGTATCTCACACATCGCAGTCGTTATGAAATGCAACATAGAGAGAAACTTCACACGACACCAGGAAGACCTAAAGAAAAAGTTAGAGAGACGATTTGGAGATACCAAATTTAAAACTTTGAACTCCAAATTACACCAGTTGAAACAACAACTCACAGCTACAACAGAAAGACTAAAATATAAGTCAACAGCCCATAAACGACAAGTGCTAAATAGATTGTTTGCCAGAGATCCTAAATCAGTTTATCGCAGCTTCGGTGGCAAAAGCTCAATCCCTGTAAACGACACCCCTTCAAAAGAACAGGTTGAGAACTACTGGAGATCTGTATGGGAAACGGATGACGGATTCAACAGACAAGCTAATTGGCTAAAACAACTGGAACAGGACTACTGCCAACATGTCCGGACAAAACAATATGACATAGATGGGTCAATACTGGAAACAGCTCTACAGAAAATGTCGAATAGGAAATCGCCAGGCCCAGACCTCATTACAGGATACTGGTTGAAGAATTTCACTTTCTATCGGCAAGATCTCATACGGCTGTTTACAGAAACCATTAAGGGCACACAAGAACTGCCCAGATGGTTATCAACTGCCACTACTCTCCTCATTCCCAAAAATAGCCAAACCACCCTTGCTAAAAATTACCGCCCAATTGCCTGCCAAAACATCATGTATAAATTATATACTGGGTGCCTTAACCTGTTCTTACAGGATCACTGTGCTACCAACAACATCATAACACCTGAGCAAGCTGGTGGAAAGAGGGAGGTGTGGGGTTGCATAGATCACCTACTAACTAACAAAATGATTCAGGAAAAAACAACAAAGAATCGCAGAAACATGACTGTCGTGTGGCTGGACTATCAAAAAGCATTTGATAGTGTACCTCATGGGTGGATTATTAAGGCTTTACAGTTAGCTAAAGTCCCACAACCATTAGTAGCTGCTGTTGAACGCCTGACCAAGAACTGGTACACCAATTTGATCCTTAGAGGTGAGAAGGAGCAGGTTAAGACTGATAGGATACATTACCAGAAGGGCATCTTTCAGGGTGATAGCTTGTCAGTACTACTCTTCGTTCTCTCACTGAATCCACTATCTTACCTACTCAGGAAACAAGGTGGACAAAGAAGTGGGCCCAGAAGTATCTCCCATCTTTTCTTTGTTGATGACCTGAAGTTGTATGGGCCAAATATCAATGACATCAAGAAACAATTGGACCTCATTACACAATTTTCAACCGACATCAAAATGAAATTTGGTGAGTCCAAGTGTGCATATTTGGCAGTAAAACGTGGAAGAGCTGTGCCCTCCTCTAGAAATCTAGATATGAACGGCCTGACAATACAACCTCTGCAGTCAGGTGACAACTACAGATATCTTGGACAGGATGAGAATGTCAGATATGATGGACCCATAAATAAGGAGAGAACCAGAACTGAATACCTCAGAAGAGTAAAAAAAATATGGTCATCAGAACTGTCAGCATACAACAAATACATTGCCCACAATACCTATGCTGTGCCAATTCTAACGCCAACATTTGGCCTACTGAACTGGTCATTGCAAGAACTAAGTGAGATGGATGTTAGAACTCGAAAACTTCTCAGTGTTACTGGGAACTTTAACATCAATGGTGATGTGGATAGGCTATACTTCTCACGCAAGGAAGGTGGCCGGGGTCTAAAATCAATATTAACAACATATGAGACCCGGATAGTAACACTGAAGCAACACCTTCAACAGAGAAAAAAGGTTGGCGACCATCTTGCTCAGGTTTATGAGCATGAAAAAAGAAATATCATTAGAATAGCGACTGATCTGGAGGAGAGATATGGAATAAAGCCTGATATAAATCTCTCACCCAGAGAAATCGGAAGATCCTATTCAATGTTCAAACAAGAAAAAAAAATTGACCAATTTACAGAGAAAGTTGTGCATGGATACTTGAGGCGTAAAACACAGACCATAGAGGGGATAAACCACTCAAAAAGCCTGGCATGGAGTTCCGACAAGTTTATGACATCACACCTTGAGGGATATCTCTATGCAATACAGGAACAAGAACTCCCTACCAAATATCTGCTGCACAAAAGAGGAGGGCCAGCAGCTGACAATAAATGTAGGCTATGTAAAACAAAGATCGAGGATGTAAGCCACATTGTTGCCAGCTGCGAAAGAATGTCATCTCGCTACTACCTCCCCATGAGACACGATGGGATAGCTAGAACTATCTGGAACGCACTTCGGAAAACAAAATTAACAACAAACGAGGAAGAATATATTGAGACAGATGGCACTAAGGAATACTGGTGGAACCTGAAAATAAAAACTGCCACCAAATTAAAGCACAACCGGCCTGATATTGTAGTTTGGGACCACACATTGAAAACGTGTTCTGTTGTGGAGATCAGCTGCCCACTTGATGTAAACGTTGTCAGAAAAATACAGGAGAAGGAGGACATCTACGGACCATTGATGAGGAGCTTACAAATCCAGTATCCAAGATACACCTTTAGCTTCATACCCATCATTATTGGTGCTACGAGTTATATACCAACCCGCTTGGACCAAAGTATGACCGAACTTGGATTTGCGGACAAAAAGCGCAGCTCCCTAATTCATAGTCTACAAATGGCTGCGATAGCTGGCACCTTCAAAATATGCAAAACATTCTTGCGATTCAAGGGATGACAATTTCTTTTCTTTTACAACCTTGCCACCAGGAAGGTGGCCGGTCAAAAAAATATACTCGAAATTAAGAGAAAGAGAAAACATACATACTTTATGTCTGATGGACAATCTCGAAAAGCTAAGATTTTCAAGCAACGAAAGTGACTAGCTAACATGCACTTTAGAAATGTAAGTGGAACAGTAAAAGTATGCAAGACTTTTCTAAAGTTAAACATTTAACTTATCACTGTTGTTGTTTACCAAATTCCAGCGATGGAACTTTATTCCTTTCGTAGAAAACAGATTTTTTATAGAAAGAATTTAAATGGTTCAAAACAAAATGTTAAAGTACTTGAACACATATGCATACATACATACATACATACATTTTCATGCATGCATATATATACATACACATTCATTCATACATACATGCATGTATATATAAGTGCAATCATACATCTACAAATGCAGGCACAAATAACACACCCACTTGCACGTACAGAATCACATTCTTGTATATACACATATGTGCTCACACTCTAAGATAAACAGGTATACACACATATGTACTCTCATTTTTACATATACACACATGTGCTCACGTCTTTACATATAAACATATTTACTTACATACATATTCACATATATTTTCACATTCTTACATATACACACATATACGCAAATGTATTCACGCACTTACATATACACACATATACAAACACATATACGTTCATATTTGTTTCTACTTTAGGCACAAGGCCAGCAACTACCCAGTGCCTCACTGGTACTTTATTTTATCGACCCCGTAAGGATGAAAGGCAAAGTCAACCTCGGCGGGATTTGAACTCAGATCGTAAAGGGACGTAACTATGCTAGAAAGCATGGCGTCCGACCCTCTACCGTTCATATTGGCAGTGGATTTGCAGTATCGGTAGAGCGTCCGGACACCATACTTTTCAGCATAGAGTTACGGCCCTTTACGGTCTTAGTTCAAATCCCGCTGAGGTTAACTTTGCCTTTCATCCTTCCGGAGTCGATAAAATAAACGACCAGTAATACTGGGATAATTGCTGGCCTTGTGCCAAAAGTAGAAACAATTATTATATATACACAAAAACCTCGAAATATTTTGACTAAAAACAATTGGCCACGTTCTTAGTGACTGATTTACATTTTGTTCAAATAAACCTTAAATAAATTTCACACACACACATCTATATATATATATATATATATATATATATATATATATATATATATATATATATATATATATACAAATACAAATTAGCGAGAATCGTATTTCGGCTATTGGAAATTAGCGAAAAACAACTTCAGAGATGTGTGGCAAGCACTCAATAAATTCTAACGAACCAGAGCTACAACATACGTTAAAAGGCCAAATACACTGAGACGATGGTTAAACCATTATCCGCACAGCCATAGAAACGACCAAGTAATTCGGGTCAAGCAAATAAAAAAATGTGATTGAAAAATTTACTCGGACCCCTGGATGGTTGGTAAAATCCAGCATTTGGGTTTCTGCGACTCCTAAATCAAGTACTGTCCGCTTAGACAAATAATGTTAAGCTTTTGGTAAGATGATTGAACAAGGAAGTCACTTTCTCAACAGGTTTTAGTTCAAGTGCCAGGCCAAGGATTGACCGTTACCAATACCCACGTGGGGCTCGGCAAGGGAGGCAACCCTTATTTTTGGCGGAAGAATTCAGTGTGTAATATTGCAAAATTGCAAAATATCACAAAACGATTAAGTTCTCAACAGAATGGTTTTAAAGTTAACAAAAGCTATTTATCAGTCAATAGAATCAACTAAAAAAAATCAAGAAAATTAACTGGTCAATAGCTAGACTCTGGACATTAATACAAATATAAATTAGCGATAATCGTATTTCGGCTATTGGAAATTAGCGAAAAACAACTTCCGAGATGTGTGGCAAGCGCTCAATGAATTCTAACGAACCAGAGCTACAACATACGTTAAAAGGCCAAACACACTGAGACGATGGTTAAAACATTATCCGCACAGCCATAGAAACGACCAAGTAATTCGGGTCAAACAAATAAAGTGTGTATGAGATCTATATATATATATATATATATATATATATATATATATATATATATATATATATATATATATATATATATATATAAATCCCACGATCCGAAGTCCGAGTAGCCCACTAGTAATCTGTGGCAGGTCAAGATTGTTGAAAGTTCGTAATCCCAAGGTGCCTAGTAGATTTCCAGGTCCGAATTACAAGAGGTTCCTCGTAAGCGTGGATAACATAATATAGAATGACAAACAGAGACACAAAAAGAATTAGTGCTATTAGGTTCATGCTTTGGATGAACAAGAGAAAAAGTTCCATACAAATAAATGCACAGTTTATTTTTTAATTCTCTTTTTGTTTCATCAGACAAGACAAATATGTTTATATTTGATACATCTACTAGAGTTAAGTTTTATCAGATATTTTTACCGGTTTCGACTGCTGAAAACAAATTTTTCACAAAAATATGTTTTCCTCAACAACTTCTGATGTTTTCATGCTTTATTTTTCTATCTACGGTACACCCATATATATATATATATATATATATATATATATATATATATATATATATATATATATATATATATATATATATATATATATATATATATATATATTTGGGTTACGGGGTTTGAAGTAGGGTTCAAATCTCAGTATTCTGGAATCCATCGAATGGTAGAAGCTTCCAGATTTTGAATAACAGAAGCATCTTGTGTTTCATCAGTGTTATCTCACAAACCACATAGAGATTCTCTTTTATCAACTGGTGTGTGTTGGTGTGATGTTTTTGTCTAATTAAGAAAAATAAAATTTTTAAATACACTAATGTGCACATCCACATGTATTTTCCCTTATACACGTAGTGAAAACTCAACATGGAAAACCTTCCGGTCGATATATCACCAAATAACATCAATAACATCATTAAAATTTATATAGGTCTGTCTGGTGAAATCGTATCAGAAGGTTTAAAATTACGTAGCAGATACCATGGAAATACTTACAACATCTATTACGTAATAAATAAAATGTGGTGAAGTATAACATTGCCTTCTACTTCGTTATTATATACATACGTACGTATATAAAATATACATAAGTACGTATATAAAATATACATAAGTATTTACGTATACAGAAACACATGTGCGTATCAATGCTAGAATTCAGAGTTAGACAGAGAGTTGACATATACATACATATTATTCTGCACATTTGTATATATAAGCGTGTGTGTGTGTGTGTGTGTGTGTGTGCGTGTGTGTGTTTGTACACATACACACATTTATATATATATATATATGCTACCCAAGAGAGCCAAACCCACCCTGTAAGAGAACGCAACAAATAGCCCAACATGAGTGATACCAAGCAAAGGCACCAGTTAGATCATGACCTTGATAAAGTACTGGAAGTAATAATAACAGGGACAGCTGAGCGGAAAGTAAATGTCCTCACATTAATAACAGAAGACGAGAGGAATATCAAACTCCAAAGCAGCACAATAGAATGGAAACGGGAATCCGCCGCTTGAGAGAAGAAATGAAAGCTCTCAAAAATATAACAAGGCAGCCCCTGACATGAAAGAACATTCAACAAGGATCTAACGGGTCAACTCTGAGAACGTCTTTACAGACTCCGAAGGGCAAAAAGAACTCGGAAGCAGAGAAGAGAGAGAGAAAGGAAAAGACTCAATTTATAAAAGCCCCCTTTCGATTCGCCAGATCACTGTTAGGGGAGGTGAAATTTGAGAGGCTGACCAGCCACAGAGAAGACGTGGAGGTGTTCTTGAGAAAGACTCACAATGACCACTAAGGAACCAAGCTCTTGGCACCAACCAACTCATTAGTGAAGCTGAAACACCCAAAGAAAAGCTCGATTCCAGCGAATCATCCTGGAGGGAAGTCAGACAGGTGGTAAAAGGAGTCGGAACAGGATCTATCCCTGGCCCAAGCGGTATACCTTACAAGGTGTATAAGAAATTCCCATTGCTCCCTCGGAGATTGTGGAAGCTCTTCCGGTTGATCTGAGAAAGGGAATCATTCCATCGTGTTGGAAGTGGATAGAGGGTTTCTTTGTGCCAAAGGAAGAAAACTCTTCAGTCATCAGCCAATTTAGAACAATCTCACTACTAAGTGCGGAAGGCAAGATCTTCTTCTCAGCACTGACCAGAAAAATGACTTCATATATGACTGAGAATGTGTACATCAACACCTCTATCCGGAAGGGTGGGATACCAGACATTTCTGGATGTCTAGAACACACGCGATCCCTCAGCCAGATTATCCATGAGGCCAAGAAAGGCAAGGATGACATGACAGTGGTCCGGCTGGATTTAGCCAACGCATATGGATCAATCTCTCATGCCATCATACAAACAGTACTAGATCATTACCATATCCTTTACCAATATCAAAGGAATGATTACCAGCTACTTTGGAGGTTTCCAGTTGCAGTTCAACAGCCCATTTTACAGCTCAGTGGCAGGAGCTGAATGAAGGAATTGTAATTGGCTGCACAATCGCTCTCATTTTCTTCATTATGGAAATGAACCTCCTTATAGCGGCTGCTGAGAAAGAATCCCAAAGACTAAGTATGTTAACGGGAGTCCAAGAACACCTAATAAGAGGTTTCATGGATGATCTCACTGTAACAACCACAACTCAGGAGGGGGCGTGATTGCAAGTGTAGGGGGACGTTATTCCACCAATGCAGGGAAACCCAACAAAATGCCTTGGGAAATGGTGTGATGACTCACTTTTTGACAGGAACAGCATCACCAATACAGAAAGCCAGACAGAGGAATGATTGAGGAGAATTGAGAAATCAAGGCTCCCAGGGAAGTTTAAAGCATGGCTCTACCATCGTGGTCTGTTGCCTAAACTCATATGGCTGCTAACCGTGTATGAGATTATTAGTCAAAGGTACAGAGAGTGGAGAGAAAGATCAACAAATACCTCCAACAGTGGTTGCGAATCCCTCCAAGTTTGACTAAAGTTGGCCTCTTCATATGATCATGACAGCTCCAGCTTCCCTTTTCGTCTATGGTGGAGGAATTCAAGGTAGCAAAGTGCAGAATGAAGGTGATGTTTAAAGACTCACAAGATGCCCAAGTCAGAGATGCAGGTGTCACTTTAAGATCAGTATGCAATTAGGCAGCTGACGATTGTCTCACAAGCAGAAAGTATGCTGAAGCTACGGGACATCATCGGAATAACATGCATGGGAATAGAGGGTCTTCGAACTTCCCATTTCTAACTATGGTGAAGAAGCAGACAAAAAGGAGAAAAGAGCCATGATTCACGAAGATGTGAGGCCCCAGGAGGAGGAAGAAAGACGAAAATCAAGGGCTGTGGAACTAGCATCCCAGGGAGCCTGGACTAAATGGAACCTCCCCAAGAGGAAGATTACTTCGGCAGATTTATGGAGGTTGGAACCTTTCCGAATCTTCCTGTTGCCATCGGTTTATGATACGCTACCAAATGCAACAAATTTGCAGAGGTGGAGCATGAGGCATGATGAACCGTGTAGGCTCTTTTGAAAAAGGAGCACCTTGGCATACATTTTATCAGGGTGTAAAACAGCTCTTGCCCAATGGAGATATAGGGGCTCATGATGCTCGCCAACACTCTGGATCAAAAGAGACGTAGGGAACACCAAATATAGAGGGAACCAACACCATAAATCAGGTTTGTGAAAGAGGGAGAGTAACCATCTACCACAGTTAGAACAATATGTGACCTACTAAAAATGGCCCAATTATGGGATATGAGGGTTGATCTAGCAGTTCCCCGATTTGTTCAAACACCATCGAGGCTAGATGCAGTACTTGGGTCTAAAAGGATAAAAACGATAATCCTGATTGAACTCACAATCCCATGAGAAGAGAAGTGCAGCAGTACCTTTGAGTAAAAGAGTGTCAAATATCAAGACTTGAGCAAGAGTGTAGGGAGAAAGGTTGACAGGCATGACTATTTCCAGTCAAGGTGGGTGGCAGAACATTCCCGTCTCACACAGTATGGAGAATGCTCACTGCCATTGGAATAACAGAAAGATAGAAGGTTGCAGTTCGCAGGATGGGAGAAGCAGCAGAAAGGGCCTCTTATTGACTTCGCTTTGAAACACGAGAGAAGAGATTAGCTGGTAGCCATGAAGCGAGTATGGACAGTAATTTAGCCACAACTGCTGACACCGTCTGATGACATCAACACCTCCTGGTCAAGGCTACTTTCACTGACGGTGAATAAATGTGAGACATCTTCTTGAAGATGTAATTATGCATATATATATATATATATATATATATAAACATCCCATATTAAACATCCCATATTAAACCGTAGTGTCTAGCAACCATCGTTGCTCATTTGTTCAACACTGACAAATGTTCGGTGAATCCATACGTACATATATATATATGTGTGCATGTATGTATATATATATACATACTACTGTACGTCTGCATACATATATGTATGTACGTATACATACTTATATTTAAGTGGAATATTTTTCCAGTTTTTGTTTTCATATATTGACCGGCGTGTATGGATTGACATGTGCCGCATCGATTATCATTGCATTTAGATACAGTGAATGATTGGTCTTTGTTGTTAAGGTCAAACTTTGCTTTTGTTAGCAATTGCTTCAAATTTTTTGGCTGTCTTTTACTAAGAGCCAAAGATCGATCTGTGATTAAGCCTTTTAATTCATTACTTTGAGCAATGATCGGTAGGTTTGCTTTGGCAGTGTTGAAGATATTCTGGTGACATGGGTTGTGTGTCATTATAAATGGTATGACCAGTTCTTGGTTTCTTCTTCCTTGGGTTGTTCTAAGTTGGAAAAATATTCCCAAATGCAAATATGAACTGCAAAAGCAGAAATCTAATTTACTGCATTAAATGCCCGAATTGTGAAGAACTATATGTCGGTCAAACTGGAAATGCACTATCGGAACGTGCACGGGTACGCCGTCAACAAATCAGAGACCCAAATGTCCGTCAGATACCCCTAAGCGGCCACCTGGCAACATGTGGTCAGGGAATATCTATAATATTCCCATTCTACAAATTACACAGCCCAAGTGAAATCAAGAGAAAAATCAAAGAAAAGAATTTTATTGATAAATTCAAACCCAAGCTAAATGAACAATAATAACGCCTATGGGTATTACTTCTACTACCACTATGACCACGACCACTAACAACAACAACAACAACAATAATAATAATAATAAAAGTGATGTTGATGGTGATGATTAATAGAAAATGCTATTTTCATCATTTCAAAAAAGCAAAACAATTGATACGTTGGATATGACAATTGGTCGTTAGCATGCTCAACAAGCCGTGACGCTTAAACCAATCAGCTGTAGTAATTCAGTGAAACTACACACTGATTGGTCGAAATACAGTTTACAGGGCTTTGCATTCTGGAGCCACTTTTCTCTGTATAAAATGTATAAAAGGTAGGAATTTTACCCATCTCATTACAGTTGAAAATTGCAAACTCGACTGTCACCACATATCATGAACCTGAAGATTTCGAAAGCATGAAAGTACTTGGTCAATTAACACTTAGAATTTAATATTCTATCATACTATTTCATTATAATACCATTATATATATTTTAAAGGATTGTAAATAAAACGAGTAAATCAGACAAAGTTGGAATTCCTCTTATTAATATAATCTTCTATACACAATCATACACACCCGTGTATATTTACCTATCTATATCTATATATATATATATATATATATATATATATATATATATAATTGTAAAGATTTATAAAGAAACGCACACACGCACACATATGTAATATGTATATATATACGAAACAGAAAGTTATTTGTCTCTCTCTATATATATATTGACAGAGAATATAGATATAAATGAGAGAGGGGTGTTGACTTTATTTTTCAACTTTGTTTCAGTTTTTTTTCCCTTCATAAATAAACATTTCCGTGCACCTTATAGTGCCACACTTTCCCGAACCATCCACTATCCAGGAACTCTCTTTATATTTGCACCACCCACTCCTCCTCACCCACCACCACCACCCATCACCAACACCGTATAGTCACTACCCACCGCCACTATCACCACCCCACCAGCTCCATCACCACATATCCACCCGGGCACAGTCAGCGGCATTCTTTTGATTTGATATGAAGAATGATGTGAGGTGAGCCATATGGAATCATTCTTGTTATAAATCACACGTACAACCACGTCCTACTCACACTCACACTACATACTACCTGCCTTATTCAACCCTACATTACTGTAATGCTGCTTTCTACTACACACTATAAGAAACAGACTGCTACACACCGATTCCATATTGTTCTTCGTGGGATGTCATAATCTTTGCTACTGCCACTATTGATTGCTTACGTGTGTGCGTATGTATGTATGCATGTATGTATGTATATATGTATATATGTACGTATGCTGGTATATGTGTATCTATCCATGTATAGATATAGATGTATATATATGTGTATGTGTGTGTATGCACGTATATATGTACGTATGTATGTGCATATCTACCTATGTTTTATATGTGTATATATGAAATTGTGCATGTATGTGTATATATATATATATATATGTGTGTGTGTGTGTGTGTGTGCGTGCGCGCGCGCGCGCGCGTGTGTGTGTGTGTGTGTGTGTGTGTGTGTGTGTGTGTGTGTGTGTGTGTGCGGGTGTGATGTGTTTTTGGCAGGGCCGTTAGCATGTCGTATAGAGTACTGTCCGATATTTGTTCCGTCTCTCTGCGCTCTAATTTCAAACCCCACCGAAGTTAAACTCTACCACGTTGCCTTTCATATATATATGTGTGTGTGTGTGTGTGTGTGTGCATTGAAGGTTTTAAGTACATAAAATGTCTGAAATGTAAGGTTTTAAGTACATAAAATGTCTGAAATGTTCTTATTTCCTCAGTACCATCAGCTACGTCACAAGGTCACGTGATGTCATGAATCTCAGAAGGAAGTAAAAGCAATAAGCAGCGGAAACATACTGCGGTAAAACTCTTCTAATTAATCCTACAGATTTCATACCCTCCCTTATTATTTGTTGTTTTGTTTCTCTTTTGTTTGTTTTTTTCTTCCTCTCACTTCACCTCACTTTGTTGATTATCAATATCAACTATATATATATACATACATATATATATATATATATATATATATATATATATATATATATATAAGAAAGTAAGTCCATAGAATCAGTTGATAAAATATATACACTATTTCTTTTCCCAATCAGCATAATCAACCACATAAAAAAATCAATTAAACGAGGCTATAAGTTTAAAATGTACCTATGAAAAAACAATAGATAAATAAAGGATAGCTATTTTATCCGCGATCCACAGCCACAGAAGATTTACCTAGTATTTCTGATAGCCTGTAGAAATTGACTAGACATATAGTTAACCATACACAATTAGGTACAAAATCAAAGTTAGAAGAAAAAATGTACATAAACATACCAAAATCATGTTTATACCCCCAAGGGTTTCATTCGCTTTTTGGAAATATCCGATCATGGATAAATCAACGAGTTTCAAAATCATCAGGAAACAAACTCAATTGGACAAAGATTTTTCTTAAATGATCCCCACCAGAAACGAATTCAAAATGGCTAAGAATTGTCACATGGCCAGTGGTCAAGTCAGAAAGCTTGTGATTGGTGCCTGACGGCGAGTAGGCTGGAATTTCTACGGGCTATTAGAAATACTAGGTAAATCTTCTGTGGCTGTGGATCGCGGATAAAATAGCTATCATTTATTTATCTATTCTTTCTTCATAGGTACATTTTAAACTTATAGCCTCGTTTAATTGATTTTTTATGTGGTTGATTATGCTGATTGGAAGAAGAAATACTGTATATATTTTATCAAATGATTCTATGAACTTACTTTCTTATATATTGCTCTGATTGTTGATTATTTAATTAATTAATTCGTCAAAGAGCCACACCGTAAATGGTTGCCAAAAACATATATATATATATATATATATATATATATATATGGCTCTGTCTAGTTTATGTATTTGTAAAACTCTATATTGTATATACTCCCGTAAGGTTGAGTAAAACTTTAGGCAGTATTCGACTGCGCTTTCTAGCAACCAGCCTACTCGCCGTCAGGCACCAATCACATGCTTTCTGACTTGACCAATTGAGTTTGTTTCCTGATGATTTCGAAACTCGTTGAATTAACCATGATCGGATATTTCCAAAAACGAATGAAATCCCCGGGGGTAGAAACATGATTTTGGTATGTTTATGTACAATTTTTCTTCTAAATTTGATTTTGTACCTAATTGTGTACGGTTAACTATATGTCTAGTCAATTTCTACGGGCTATTAGAAATACTGGATAAATCTTCTGTGATCGTGGATAAAATAGCTATTATTTATTTATCTATTGTTTCTTCATAGGTACATTTTAAAAACTTATAGCCTCGTTTAATTGATTTTTTATGTGGTTGATTATGCTGATTGGGAGAAGAAATACTGTATATATTTTATCAAATGATTCTATGGACTTACTTTCTTATATATTGCTCTGATCGTTGATTATTTATCTAATTAATTCTTCATAGAGCCACACCGTGAATTGTTGCCAAAAACATATATATATATATATATATATATATAATATATATATATATATATATATATATTAGCTCTGTCTAGTTTATGTATATGTAAACCTCCATATTTTATTTATACATATATATATATATGTGATATATATATATATATATTTGTATATATATATATATATATATATATATATAATATATATATATATATATATATATATATATATATATATATATATATATATAAGGTTAATATATATCTGAGGGTACAATGTACCCCCGGAAATATATAGTGTGTCTATGATTTAGGGTGGTTCTATGGTAATAATTTGATATACCAGAACTTAATATCAAGATAAGCAGAACAAGTAAAATTCAACCAATTTTTCAAAATAAATCAAAATTAATATACAATTAAAATTAATCAAAATTAAAAAATATAATATAAATATTTACCTATTCAAATGGCCCTAACTGTACAGTTTCACGGTGCAAAACATTAAATATCACGAGGATATTAATGGAAAAGCAACGATCATCAGAGAAGCATTTTCCTGTCCTAGGGTTAAAAACCCCAGGAACGACAAAATATATGACCTCACTCCAACTAATACAGGTCTGAAAGGTCGTGAAAGTGACCCGTAAATACATTGGTGTATAGTGAAGGCGAGAAATCGTAGACTAGCCGTCTATAATCGCTACTAAAAAAGATTTTTAACAACTAAATAGAACGACAAAGATTTATCTCTACATACTGGAGATTATTGAATAAGGTTAAATACATAGTGTGTCTATGATTTATATATATATATATATATATATATATATATATATATATATATATATATATATATATATATATATATATTATATATATATATATATATATATAAATATATATATATATACACATATATATATTTATGTATATATATACATATATATACATATATATATATATATATGTACATAAATATATATATATATACATATATATACATATATATACATATATATGTATATATATATATATGTATATATATATATATATATATATATATATATATATATATATATATATATATATATATATATATATATATATATATATATATATACATATATACATATATATATATAATATAATATTATAAAGCTGAGTGTCGTGTGTATGTATTATGTATGTATGCATCCTACACACCTCCCTATAGTTTCTTAGCTTTACTCTCTCCGTCGCTCTTCCCTCTCTCTATAATAGATCATTCCCCTTCTCTATAATTTAACTGCTTTACTCTCTCTGCCGCTCTTCACTCTCTAATATTATAAAGCTCAGCGTGGTCTCTCTCTCTCCCCTCTTTCACCTTCTCTATAATTTAACTGCTTTACTCTCTGTCTCTCCTCACT
>CAXHJY010001040.1:12500-82500 GCA_964016885.1 Eledone cirrhosa
GTTTTGCCTGTAAAATCTGTCCAGTGATTCTTTCCTGAGACATTCTAACCACATGCTCATAGTATCAGAGCTGTGATCTCTCATTTCGGAGAAGTAGCGGCTCTCTGATCTTTGAGCTACACACTCTATCAAGTAACGTTACTCCAAAATCCCTTTGGAGGAACTCCATTTGGCTGCTTGTATTCACGATTATATTCTTTCGGTCATTACCCAAGATTCATGACCATAGGTAAGGGTTGGCACGAATACTGAATTGAAGATAGCAAGTTTGGCATTACTGCACCAGCTTCTGCAATTCTTGCATTTAATTCACGATTGGCGGGTGTAAAATCAGTCAGCTGGAATTTGCAGACAACATGGTGTTACTTAACTTGACAGAAGGTGATCTCTAACTTGCACTCAATTAGTTTGATGCTGAGTGGTGCGCGGCTGGAATGAAAATCGGTGCTGCGAAAATTTGTCCTCTCAAGGAAGCCTGCGTAGTGCACTCTAAATGTGAATGGAGATCTGCAGAAGCAGGTAGAGAAGTTCAAGTATCTCGGGGCTGTATTCATGAGTGATGGAAGGCAGGAGGAGGCTGAATTAAATGCAAGAATTGCAGAAGCTGGTGCAGTAATGCCAAACTTGCTATCTTCAATTCAGTATTCGTGCCAACCCTTACCTATGGTCATGAATCTTGGGTAATGACCGAAAGAATATAATCGTGAATACAAGCAGCCAAATGGAGTTCCTCCAAAGGGATTTTGGAGTAACGTTACTTGATAGAGTGTGTAGCTCAAAGATCAGAGAGCCGCTACTTCTCCGAAATGAGAGATCACAGCTCTGATACTATGAGCATGTGGTTAGAATGTCTCAGGAAAGAATCACTGGACAGATTTTACAGGCAAAACCAACCGGCAGGAGACCCAGAGCAAGATGGTTGTATAACATCCATGAGCTTGGCTGGTCTCACTTGGGGATCCACTTGATCAGTTGGAGATGGCTGCTTCTGACAGAACCTACTGGAAGGAATGTTTGAGGACTCTGCCCCCACAACCCTCTCAGGAATAAATAGGTGAAGAAAAAGAATATTTCAAAAGTAAAGAATAAATAGAGACATTCAATATAGAGGAGCAGTGGGAGTTCCTGAAAGATAATTTGGTGAAGGCAACAAATGTGCTCTGTGGCTGAAGCAGGGCTCCAACGAGAAGGAGAGTGACTTGGTGGTAGAACAGTTGGGTGGATGAGACAATTAAGACCAAGAGACAGGCATGGAAAGAATGGCAGAATGGGGGGGGGGGGCAGAGAACACTACCAGGAAGCTAGGCGATAAGTATACTTTGCAACAAGGGAAGCAGAAGATAAAATATTTAATCATGTTTTAGAACTTGATGAACAAAGACACGAGATGTTCAGGATTGCTGGGCCGTGTGTCAGGGAAAATTGTGAATTTGTATGAGGAAAGTATGTCCGGGATAATGATAGTACATTTCCCTTCATTGGCGCTGAAAAAAAAATAGAATGGAAATGCATAATGAAAGATTACTGAATGAGGAGAATGTAAGGAAGGAAAAGCCCAATGGAGGAACCAGCCATACAAGTCAACAGCAGAACAGTAATTAAGGTAGTTAAAGATATGAAGACCGGTAAATCAGCTGGATCATCAGGAGTAGTTACTAAGATACTGAAAGCATCTGGAATAGTAGGTCACACCTTAACTATTTTTGTAAACCAAGTAATATAGAACGAGGTTGTGCCCAATTACTGGTACAGCAACATCATCATCAACTGCTATATGAGCAAAGAAAATGCACTGGATATAGAAAATTACAGAGGCATCAAGTTGACAGACCAGGTTATGAAGGTTGCTGAATGAGTTAGATGCTGTTCAGATTTGTGCCAGGTAAAAGTACTACTGATGCCCTTTTCTTGGTGAGGAAGTTGCCGGAGATGTTTCTAGCTAAGAGTAAGCCCATCTACTACACATTTGTTGACCTACCATAATCTGGTAGGCTCTGAGAAAACTAGGGGTAGATAAGTGGCTTGTGAAGGCAGTACAAGCCATGTACAGAGGAGCAGTCAGCAACATTATAATTAACAATGATTATTGTGAGGAATTTAGTGTGCAAATAGAAGTCCATCAGGACTCTGTTCTTAGTCCTCTCCTGTGGTGGATTGGTAGTATCGGTAGAGGGTCGGACGCCATGCTTTGACACATAGAGTTATGGTCCTTGCCATTCTGAGTTCAAATCCTGCCGAGGTTAACTTTGCCTTTCATCCTTACAGGGGTCGATAAAATAAAGTACCAGTAATGCACTGGGTAATTGCTGGCCTTGTGCCAAAAGTAGAAACAATTATTGTCCTGCAGGCTATAACAGAAGAGTTTAAGACTGGTTGCTCATGGGAACTCTTTTATATTGCATATGATCTAACCTTCATAGCTGTGTCTATAGCAGAATTAGAGGAGAAATTCCAAACCATGACACAGCTTAGAATCAAAATGTCAAAGTCTTCTTGGCAAAACTAAAGTCCTAGTAAGTAGAAAGGAAAACAAGGCTCAGATCCCTTTAGGGAAATGTCTTTGCTCAGTGTGTAGGAAAGATGTGGGTAGAAATTCAATCCTATGTCCCAAATGCAAACTATAAGTACACAAGAGATGAACTGGAAGCTCAGTCAGGCTAGTAAAGAATGTACTTTTTTGTATGGATTGATGCACAAGAGCTAACAAGCTCCTTTAAATGCCCAAAGAGCTCTAGTAGTAGTTGATATTTTGTTACTCAAGTGATGTTACCAATGTGTAGTGCCAAATGTCTCATCCTTAACATCTAGAGTAAAGACCAGATATTGCAATAGCCTCAGATTCAAAGGCTCCCAATTTTTTAATAAACTATCAAAAAAACCCGAGAGATCTACATGGTTTGGATGTAGATGTTTACAAGAAACATCTCAATATTCTGCTAATTAAATCCCAAATGAACTCACAGCATGAGACAAAGTATGAATAAGGGCAACAGCTAAGGAAGAAACTCCAGAATTGAAAGGCTTCAGAGTGAACTTATCAAAGAATAAAGTCCTAGTAAGTATGAAAGAAGACAGAGCTCTGATTCCTCAAGGAAAATACCTATGCTCAGTATGCAGAGTTGGTAGGAATTCCATACTGTGTATAAAATGTAAATTTGGGGTACACAAGTAATCTAGCAGGATCTCAGGAAGGCTAAAGAAAATATAGACTTTGCATGTCACAGACATACAAAAGCAGTAAGTAACAAGCATGCACATGAAACAAACTATCAAATGCTAAGATGACTCCTTAGAAATAGTTGGCAGCTTCTGCTTTTTATGTGACCTAATTAGCAGTGGAAATGAATGCTCTGAAAGTATAGTAGCTAGAGTAAGAACCAGCTGAAAGAGTTTCGTGGAGTTACTACCAAAGGGTTTCTCACTCAGAGGGAAAGGCAGATATGATGCCTGTCTGCGAACTGTGATGCTGCATGAAAATGAAACTTGGACATTGAGCGCAGAGGATTTGAGAAGACTGAAAACAAGGATTTGATGTTCCAACCACTGGCCTATTAACCCAAAAGAATATTATTGCCATCTTGATATAATTAAGCAGTTGTCTTCATATTAGTTTGTTTTTGTTATGTCAAGTCTATGCCTAGAAATCTCTATATCTTTTTCCTAAGTCCAATTCTTTTTATAGTGATTCCTTTTTGGATGTGTAGTTGATACATCTAAAGACAAGGCAGTGGGCTGAAAAACCCATCACTATAAAAAAAAAAGTACAAAAGAAATCATCCCAGAAAAAAATATATTAAACATTTTTTATCAACTCTTTGGGTAAATGATGCAGAACCTTCTTACCATCCTGTAACACATGAAACCACATTACGATGAAGTTCTATAAAAGTACAGAACTATGACTACATCACATTAAAAATTGAAGTCTTTAGTTTAATACTACAAATTTTTACAATTATTCATTGGTAAAGATACTATAAACATTTGAATTAACAAATCTATTTTTAGATATTTTCTGCTAAATCATTAGTCTAATGGAATTCACAAAGGTAATAATCATGCCAGGCAATTTGGATATATGCAGGGATTTGATTTGATCTTTTTTATTAATAAAAGATGATTCATTAAATCGCGTGAAGGAGTGATTCAGAGCATGGCCCACATACCAAAGTTTTAGTGGCCCATAACTGGATTTATGTCCTTTCCTACCTATTGTTTCACAATGCAATTGAAAGTAAATTTATATTTGGTGGACAATGAAGATTTCTTTCTTCTTAGTGTTGTAGTTTGAGATCTGAAGAACTGAGTTATATAAATTGTAGATAGCTTACAATTTCTATGAACAAATTTCTGATTAGGGTTTCAGTTGGTTATTGGAGAGAAGTTGATATATTTTCAATTCTTATTGAATATGACAAAATTGAGAGACACAGTTGACAGACAATCGGGTACTAGCCAAAAGTTCCATGGTTTGTGTCCTAGTACATTGTACACGTAACTCATAATGACAAAGAACAGCTAATTGTAAATAGGTATTGAAAGCAGGTACCACTCCGTGCTATAACCAAATTATATAGAACACTATATAATTGATTGCTTTTCATAGCTCAAAACCTTATGAACCAAATCTGCGAAAACCTGCACTAAATCTGTGTTTCTATCAAGGATGGAAACTCTGCAGTATAACTTAAAAAGCTTCTTCGTATAACACTTTTGGTGAATGGTTATGGATAAAATCTGAATGAAAAATACTTGCCAATATCATAAATCCCATTACAGAAAAACTAGTAAAACAGAATTGAATATTTAGGAAATAAAAAAATTTAAATGATTGTCAATAGGGAAATGATGTTTAATGTTGTAGTGGTTAGGTAATAGTTGAAAATAAGAAAAAATTATTGGGGAAGTAACAAAATTCTTTAGCTGCTAATTTGTCTAGAATTCATGAAACAAATTGTATATGTATAAAATGGAACAACAAATAAAGTGTATATTAAAATAAGATTTTATGGTAACCTCTCTTCTGAAAACTAAACCTTTCAACTTTTTAAAATCAATTAATTTTAAACTTTTGGTATGTAAATGATATTTCCTCTCTAAAATCCACTGAGAAAGAGAAAGATTGCAAATAAATTCATACATTCTATTAGAAGTAAAAACAAAGGGAAAGAAATTACAAGATTATATTTTTCACATCATGTGATATGAAAATATATGTATAAAAGAAAATCCAGTCTAGAAATATACTGCAGATAATTATTGAGATGTTATTAGAGCTATTAGAAATGTTTAATTTTGTTTTAGTTGATCTTGTGTATCTAAAGAGATTAAGGTTTAATATGGCAGATATTAGCTTTGATAGCTGAAGTGTTATTAAGAAAGCAATAAGGGTTGAAATGGCAAAAGTAATTACTATACTTCAGTTCAAACCTGGAAACTTCAATGTTAGTCAAAAACACCTTTCATCATCTAATCTAGCCTATTGTTGGTTGTATTATATCTTGAAAGGTTAAAGGTTAACAATATCAAGTTATTAAGACCAGTTAATGTCATGTCTTTTTTTTTTTCAAAATAGAATAAAACAAAATCTAAAGATGTATAGGTTTTTTTAGAACAATTGATAACTTATTTTACAAAGAGAGTCTAAAAAAATCCTATCCTTAAAATAGCCATATATAGTCTGCCAAAAAGCAAGTGCTGCTGATTTTACTGTTTAAATATCAGATTTTATTCAGCTCTAATGTATAATGAATGTATTATGCTTGTTTTATATTCCAAGAAAGGAAATTTCATATATATAAAAAAAAAATATAGAACACAAACCATGCTGTGAATGTGAAAAGCTAAACAATGACCATGCAAACAATTTTTAAGTTTCATGTTATATTTATTTTTAGAACCCAGTGTCATCTTAATAGGGATTTCAGATATGAAAACTTATATAGATTATGTAATAATATTGAAATAATTATTTAACAATTCCATTTCACTCTGACATTTTATTTTTCAAAGATTTTCAGAGAGAAAATGGATAAAGAAAAAGAAAAAAAAAATGAAAAGGGAAGTGAAGGCAATATTTTAAACAATTTCTTTCCCTACATCTATTTGACAGCTCTTCTGAGATTCTTTCTCACTTGTGGTTACAAAGTAATTAATAGTAGGTGTTCAAAAAGAAGTAACAGTGTAACCAATGTCTTGTTATACATTTGTGAAGAAAGACCCCATTCATTCAATGGAGTACAAATTTTAAAGTGCAGTTTAAAAAATATCGAAGAGAAGATTTATTTTTCTGAGGTACATTACAAGAATTTTCTCAAATTAATTTTGGTATAAATATTATTTGAGTTTTACAAGAAAAATGGTAAAATGTTATAAAATTAGAGAATTTTAGAGGCTTTCTATCGTTGCAATTGACCATAGAATAATATGACATTAGCATAGGAGGAGCATGCATTTAGGTGCACCAATGCAATATCACAACTCTTCCAGAATTTATTTAAGAGAAAACAGCATATAGTTATGAAGGTTGACTTAACTTCCTTGATATAGACTTATAGAGGAATAAAAGATTTATCTGAGGCAAATTAGCTCAGCTTAAAAATGCCACAAATTGGTTATCTTCAATTTTCTTGCTTCACTTCTAATGTTTGATGAATATTTTAAAAATATATATTATATAATAAAGAAAATGTTATTTCTGAAACAGGATCCATTAACACTTGTGAGAACAATATCATGACACTACTAACAATTTTTTTTAATAATGGTACATTCAATAGGAAGACAAATCATTTAAAGCAACTAAAAGTATTCATGGAAAAAAATTAAAGCTGACCAGTGAGAAAGTCATATTGAAAATAATAATTGTTTCTACTTTAGGCACAAGGCCAGCAATTACCCAGTGCATTACTGGTACTTTATTTTATCGACCCCGTAAGGATGAAAGGCAAAGTCAACCTCGGCTGAAAATAATAATGGTAGTTATAGGGGAAGAAAGTAAAATATATTATAAAGTTAAATCTAAATCTTGGAAGTATATTATTATTTGTATAATACCAAATCTACTGAGAATAGGAAATAAATCTGGTGATTGCTGTTTATAACTGCCCTAATCTGAAGTATGAAATCAACACTTGTCATAGATAAACAAATGCAGATTGGCCAACAAGTGTTGTAACTACAGACTGCAAGTCAGTTCACCACTAGAATTTCTTGCAAAAGTTTTCTATTTGCAAAATGTTAAGCAAACAGCATACTTAATATGTTCAACATATTTTAATATATTATTGTCAGAAAAATAATTGAAGCCAACAATGAAATTCAAATCAGTGTACAACTAATAAAAACAAAACTAAAATAATAAACATGTGCATGATGTTTCATATTATTATATTTAACACTTCACCAGAAGCGAATTTCTTTTCTCGTTAACAGTACAATTAGGATCTGAATTCAATTTTGATTAAAAAAAAAAAAAAAAAAAAATTGATGAAAGACTCATTTAAAAGGCAGCAAAACACTGGAGCAAGAGCCAAACAGTGTTCCTAGTTAAAGAGAATGAGTAATGTGCCTAGGTAGAAGGTAAAATGCATGTATGCATGTTAATGCTGAAGTGAATGTAGTGGTATATACAGAAACATTCAGTGTATATTATAGAAATAAAAGATATGTAGTATGGGTGCATGAAGTGAGAGTAATTCTATGTAAAAATAAAATTGGATGAAGAGAAAAGGTAAAGTGCTTAAGAATGAGTGATAAAAGACAATTTGTAGCTAAATGGAATGATGGAAGATAGATAATGCACCTAAGTTTAAAAGGGAGTGCAACTGAAATCATATATAAAATACTACGCAACCACACTTTAATAGCAACAAATACTTCATATAACTTTTTAATAACTCTGTAAAATAAAATAAATCATATTTATTATATTTAATACCGAAAATAACAATTGTTTGTTCTTTTAGTTAGAACTTTTTAAATTGTTTAATTTGGTGTCCAATTAAAATAAAATATAATTAGCATAATGTTTAAGTCTGCATTTTTCTTTGCTTTCACATAATTTTACTGAAATGAAAATTTATTTCGTAGTTTCCATTTTATATATTTATCAAATGAATTATTGGCTTTCTTCATTACATAGGTTTAATATTATTTAACATATGAATACAAACTAATGAAAATTAATTTCTTCATTTTGTAAATCACTTCACTATTTTTTTTTACTTCAACACAAAAACAAAAGAAGCAATAAAAATAAAATCCCCATCTATTTGGAATAAAATGATTAGAAAAAAAAAATGAACAAAATAAAAAATAAAGAAAATTTATTTTTCCTTAAGTGGTTATTATAAATGTTCATTCTTAATTATATTTTATCATCTACAATAGAAGAATTATTGAAAACCTGTGTCTGAAAATTAAAAAGAGATATCAAACATTGCAATCCTCTTCAGAATTTTACATTTTTATTTTTAATTATAGAATTATTCTTGTTACGGTATCCTGTTGAAATGAGACAAGGAAAGAATTCATTAATAATCTATTTTAATTAATTTATTAATGCTAAGAATAAGATGAACTTCAATTTTGATAGGAAGTACAAAAAGGAACATTTATTTATTTGTTTATTTTTGGGGCATCTGTTGACTTTTTCAAAGTCACCTTTACAACACTAGCTAAGGGCAACTGAGGAATTGAACTTGCTTCTTCAAATTATTGATTTCTGACAAAGACCTCAAATTTGAGGAAGGAGTACAGTCAAATCAATCCTCAGTATTTGACTAATATGTATTGATACTAATAAATAGACATTAATTATTACATCTGCTTTCATTCCACTAAAATCCATTCATTCAATTTAGGATATTATTGTGATTTCACCTGATTTTTCAAATTGGTATCATTATAATACATATATTTGCAATTTCTCCCTCACAAAACAAAATTAATATTATTTAGACAATGAACAAAATAAAAGAAAAAAGAAAACAAAAAAGAAAAGAAAACAATTTTTTTTAAAATAATTTTATTATTATTGTTAGTGTTGTTGCAGAATCATCACTTCTGTTCTTTATGAAACTGAACAGAATTACCTTGTAATAATAATTTTTTCGATGTTCCCAAGGAAACAGTTATATAATTGTTGATCCAAAATTTTATTTTTATCTTAACAGAAATTCCAAATGAAAGTTAAAATAAATAAATAAAATGGAAAAAAAAAGATATTTACAAAAAAAAATAACAGAAATAGTAGGAGTGGGGAAATGGCAGACAATGTTACTGCTGCAGAAAATGACATTCTTTTTTCTTCCATCATCAAATATATAGAGAATTTAGCTAATAACCCCATGAATGTATAAAACTGATCCAAACCTATTGCTCTGTTTTGTTCCACCTAGCATTCATTCTTTAACAGTGTTGCTGTATGAAGTAAAATGTGTATGTACATGCATGCCCCCCACCCTTTTTTTGTTAGCATATATATCTATAAATGTGACTATAAATGGTGAACACAATTTTGTACATTCATACAACAGTTGCATATAAATGCATGATCGATTATGCATAAATACAGACAGGAATTCAGAATATCACAAGTATAAAGAAACACACACACACATACACAGTTGTAAAAAGAAATGAAGAAATGCAATAAAAAATATAAGACATATTTAAACTATTTTAAAACTATTTTAAGACTACAAACTAAACTACCTAAAGTTATTTCTTTATATAAAGAAAACACAATTTTTACACAAGTTGTACATTCATAACATCCTTTTCTTGACGACTTACTAACTGTCATTTTGTACAGTAATTGGAAGGAAATGAATTGAAATACAAAAATACATAAGCGAGGTAGTCATTTACACAAAAATAATTCTCATATTTAAGAAAATATGTTTCCTTAGAAACCAAACATAGAATTAAAAACAAAAGTGTTAAGACTAAGAAAAGAGATAGTTGGAGAAGATTACTTGATGAGCAAAGCAAAATTTGAAGTTAGTATAAATCCTTAAAATCCTGCACTTTTAAAATTAATACTACATTATAACATGAAAAAAAGAAAGAAAATGTAGCAGAAAGAAAAAGAAAAAGAGAAAAGATCTTTTTAACCAATGTACCAGGTACAAGTCAAACAATGTTTTAACTCAATCTCCATTTTGTCACAAAGATCCATACAATTACAATGTTGGGTATAAAGCAAAAAGTATAACAATTAAAATTAGTTTTAGAAAATGTAAATGTATGATGTATATAAAAAAACTGACAAAGATGGAGTCTTTTTGATATTCTGATAAAAGAAAAAAAAAAGCGACCTAACAGGGGAATATACAAATTCAAGTAGATCATAAAAATCTAGTATCAATGTTGATGACTGATTTATAAGTAGGCTGCTGTTCCTTATATTTTCTTATATGCTGCTGTTTTGATTGTCATACTTACATGTCTGTATGTGCAGTATCACTTGGGTGACTGTAAGCACTGCAATGACTTACTATCATTTCAAACCAATAATAAACTGCACTAAATATTAGCATAAAGTCTTATCAAAACAATGTTAAAGAAAAATTAAAATAAAAAATTCTACAAGGCACTACTTAACAAAATCTTGAACCATTCTGAAGCAAAGTGAAACAATATTAATTTAGTTATTAAACCCTGTCAGAAGCAAAATATAATTATTAGTATAATTACTGTTGCTGTTCTTGGTGTTACAGAAACAATGGAGGAAACAAAACTTATAGACCAACATCTCAAATGCTTACCTTCAAATTCGATAGTTTACAATGAAAGCTTAATCATAAATTTATTTTAAATTTCAAATAAAACCAGAACAATACTGACATAGGTATAACTGATAAAATAAGCAAAATATTGCTTTACCTTATGGTAAAAACGATAAGCAAATAAAAATAGTTCTGATACAAATGTGAACAGAAATGTAGGAAAAGAAATTAAGAAAAGAATCATTTCCTACATGCACACACACATGCACAAAATTTTAACTTGTATGAAAAAATAATCAGAAAAATTAATTTCACACAATTTAAAATTCTAATTTATTTCAATTAAACAATATCAGGATCTGGTTTATAATGATTTTTGTATTTCAATATAAAATTACTTCACTATAAGCCAAAATCTAATTACAAAAGCCTTTTACTAGTATATCTAAATTTATTAACATAAAATAATCAGATGATAACCACGATAACCACCAAACAAAACATTACTTAACATTAACTTTTAATATTCTGAAGTCTTTCTGCATCAGGTCATATAAAAAGAGTTCTAGTATGAGCAAAAATTCATTTATTAATACAACCTTAATGTAAAATGATTTAATAATTGGGAAAACTATTATACTTGTTCCATACAGGAGAAACCTTTAATGTTAGAGGTAAATAGTTACGCATAAATACATAACTGCTATTACAAGATTCATTTATAGAGGGGGGGGAAAAAGCAAAGGACAAATTAATAAAATCATTGTTAAATAAACAACTGCAACAATAAACGTCTATAAAGACAAGTATATCCTGATAAGAATATTTATTTGAATTCTAAGCATCATACACTTTGTAGAGAATGCGATTGATGCAAGCTATTCAAAAACAGTAGAGACATTGTCAATAGTAATGAAGAGAACAAAACAACTGATGTTTTGTAAGTTCTTTTTTATCAAAGCAAATTTTTATTTTTTTATTTTTTTATTTTTTATTATAGTTCAGATTTCCAAGCCTCTCAGTTAATTTTACCACAGACATAAATTGCTAAAACCTTACTAGAGATTATCATAGGTATAAAACTAAAAACATAACCCTAATAAAGTTAAGAGCTTTTAGCCATCCTAAAGTCAAATCCAAAACTTTCAATTTTGCCTTAAATTGTGTTTTTCAAAACTCCTGTATGACTGCTATGAGTTGCAACCAGTAGATAGTATCAGCAATGGAAAGACCAATGGAAACATTGTTTCCTTGGCCAGATTTGATGAGTTCCACCTCACTCGGTAAGCGAATGAGGTCTTGGATCTTGTCAATCAATTTCCCTATTCCCCTATGTATGCCTCAGTACAAATTTATATCAAATATTAAGCAAGTTATGAATTTAGAGAAACACTTCTCTTTCAAAAATAAATGACTGAGCAAATATTGAGATTAGTGGCATGTATAACAATTCTGAATTAGTTTGCAATTTAAGAGGGATTCATTATTTTAATAAGTTAGAGCTCATAGAATGAACAACTATGAACACAGTTAACTTAAAGTTAGGAGTGCTCTCGATTTTCTAACAAAAATATTTTACTAACATCAAGTGAAATCGAGATAACTACATATAAACTATATCATAAATGATTTCTAATTTTGTTACAAAGCCAGCAAATTTGGGGGATGGGGAAAGTCGATTAAATCAACCCTAGTACTTGACTGGTGCTATATTTTATTGACCTCAGAAGGATGAAAGACAAAGTTGACCTTAATCGGATTTGAACTCAGAATGTAAAGAGCCAGAACAAATACCGCTATGACATTTTATCCGACATTCTACGAATTATGCCAATCCACCACTTTATTATAATTGCACACAGTTAATGATACAGAAAATTCTACAAACTATCTTACAAGTGAGTAAAGACAGATCTTGTTTATGGAATATTGAGTGAAAACAACTCAAAGTTGATAAGGAATAAAAATCAATGAAAACGTTTGAAGTCAGATGAGGCTTTTTTGTGCTGGGAAACTACAATCCATATTTTGTAGCGTATTTAGTTGGAGAAAAAAAAACACTCCCTCTATAAATCAATGAGTGCCTTTTACTTAAATATTTTTAAACAGCTTTTTGGGTGTGTTTGGTCTTTGATTCCCACTCCTGCTCTTCCTGACTTGAACACAACCATTTCCCTCTGTCTGATTTGAGACATTGGCTCTTTCTATAATCATTCTTCAATTCTAGCTTCCTCTGCTTCTCATAGCTGATTATCTCACATACCCCCTCCCATATAGCTCTTCACTTTAATTCCTTCCTTATTTACTATTCTATAGCCAACACCACTTTCTCTCTCCCTCAAGCTGAAGGCCAAGGTTTCAACTAGATGTATTCCTTAACTGACTCTTCCCCAAACTCTCCTGTAAAATGGAGTATGATGTGAATGTCACAGAGAAGGAAAATTAGGAAAATAAAGAGAACTACAACCAAATTATTTAATGAATTGGAGGAACTTATTACACTTTAATAAAGTAACCCCAGAGCATATGAAATGGTCAAAAAAATGCACCAATTCTTCAAATTGAGAAAATTTGTTTTATTTTTTTTTCATTTGTATATTCAAAAAATAAATTTATTATCAATCAAAATTGGAGCTAAATTCCAGGCCAGGCAAAAAATCTGTATATGCACTACAGATCCCAGATGAAGTTAACAGCTCCTCATCACTATAACTCTAGAGTAAAAAACAAAATGAATATATATATATATATATATATATATATATATATAAGGAAATAAAGATTAAGGGAAAGAAAAGTGATTGACTCAAGTTTAAAATTTGAGATAACTAAAGTGCAGTGAAAAAAAGTACAGAGTGAGATGTGAGCAAAAGCAAATTTAACTTTCTTTAAAGAAGAAAATTTACATCAGGAGTCATTTATTTTTATAACTGAACTTTGCCTCCACATGGCAACTATGCTCATCTGTCTAACTATGCATGCATAAAGTCATGCACACACACACATACACACATATATATATGAACTCACACATGTTCATGCACATAGACCTCATATGCAGATGCATCTATATGTGTACGACATAGAACAGTTGAAACACAAACAAAATTCTATACATATCAGGGAAGGGTAAAAAAAAAGGGCTGACGATAGGGGATTTTAGGAAGAATAAAGAGGTATTGACATAATCCCAAAATTGAATTTTGAGTTGGAGGATTACACAGTATTACTGTATTGGAAGATAGTAGTAGTGGGGGGAAAGACAAAAAAGATCACAGCTTGTATATTTGGAACAGTTCTCAGCCACATCCATATTAGCAACCTCTTGTCTGCAGATTCTTCTCATTCTTGATCTTTCGCAATATTTCTTATTCATGTATGACATTATTGTCTCTCATTTGTTTGGTTTTAAAGTTGGTTTTGGGTTTTTTTACCTTTCATTTTCTGGAATGTGTTGAGAGGAAAGCAAATATTATTTTGGGTTCACTCACATTATCGAACACTGGTCACCAGAATGAGACAACTTTGGAAAACCGTTTGCATCAAATTCCAATCCAGGTGCCTGAAAGTACAGGAAAGCAATATAGGATGAAGTATTGCAAAGAATAATAATTGTTTCTACTATTGGCACAAGGCCAGCAATTACCCAGTACATTACTGGTACTTTATTTTCTCGACCCCGTAAGGATGAAAGGCAAAGTTAACCTCGGCGGGATTTGAACGATGCAGTTAGTGCAGCATCTTTTAACCCTTTTGTTATTGTATTTCTAATGAAATACACTGCCTATGTGTATTGATTAATTTTGAAAATTTGAAGAATATAATGAGAATTAATCTTTTGATTTTAAGTTGATGTTTGAAACATTACTTAATAAAAGTTTCTTGAATAAAATTATGATGGAAGGTTTTAATATAAATACAAACATTTTAAAATGAGAAGTTGTGTATCATAAAATGATGGCGGTTTCATGTGGGTTGGTATCAAAAGGTTTAAAAGCATGAGATGTTTTATTTTTCATTACATATAAAAAAAAAAGAGTGTAATAAATTAATCATCCACTACCAAATAAGACAAACACTAAGTAATAGTGATAATGAAAACAATATAAATAATAAAACTTACCATCTCACCAAGTATTTCTTTAGGAGGTTGCCCTAATTCTTGCATCTGAAAAATATGGAGAGCATTATTTTGTATGAAAGTAAGGCTATCATGAAATATTTAATATTATCATTATCGTTTAGTGTCCATTTAAGCTAGTATGGGTAGGACGGGCTGTCCTTTTGGGAGAGATCAGGTTGGAGGAGCGTATTTCGCTCATACAGGGCTGATTAATATCACTATTTAAAATTAGTATTCATTTATTTTTTTAATTTTCCTAGTTGGACGAATTTAAAAACTGAAGAGGTTTCCTAATTTTTTTTTACTCTCTGTTATTTGTATTTGGTTCCTTTAGAGCATTGGGTCAAAAGATCTCTCTGTTTTGCATGGTTGCAAGCCTTGTCACAAGCCTGCTCCTAGACCAGGTATCTGTTCATCATTTCTGTAGCTGTTTTGATTAATGGAAGTAAGGTTGCAAGCCGCATGTTCCATCTTTCTTCTCTTCCCAACACAGGCTGAAAACTAACCTAGTCTTTCAAAGTCAAGGAGCGGATTCCTTAAAGAAAAAAGCAAAAGAGAGAGTGAGAGAGGGAGTATATGTGTTTAAAAAGATGTTCTTACTTCTTGCATGAACTCTAGGATCTTATTAAATCTATCATTTTTAACATCATCACTATCTGTGGTTGTTTCTTTCTCAAACTCATTACAAATTGTCTTCATCAGAGTATACTGATGTTTATAGTTCTCGATCAATCCTCTGTCTGTCTTTCCAGAATTTTCCTCCAGCCACTTAGGATACTGCAAAGAAAAGCAAAATATTATTTAAATACTACATTGCAAATATACACAGCATTCAAATATCTCAACTAACACATTACTATGAACTGATAAATTCATAGGTTTGAATTGTTTCTTTTTATAGTTCAAGTAGAGCCACGAGTTTTAAGAAGTTTGATTTGAAATCATATAATTTCAGGTTCAGTCTCACTGCATTGTACCTTTGGGTGAGAGTTTTCTACTATAACTCTGGGATGACATCCATTGTGTACATACATACATACATACATACACACATATACATATCTCCACACACACATATATATATTCATTTTATTAAGACTAAATAGAGAGTCTTGTTACTCAGGAGTTTCACCTGTTTATGACAGGATCATCAGCCAAGAATTAACATTTCAATGGCAGGCTCAGTATAAATAATGAAGACTTACATATATAGGACAGTAGCACTAAGACAGTGTTTAAGCATAATAGGGGTATATATGAAAGCATATACTATATATATATATAGTGTTGAGTGTGACCTTCAATGGAAACCCAAGACTGACAGTCATCTCAGCCTATAGTCCAACCAAGGGAGACAGTGATGTGAGTGCGGAAGAGTTCCATGAGGAGGTGTGTAGAGCTGTCAACACCACACAAGCACACAAGATCCTGCTTGTTTTGGGGGAGTTCAATGCACATCTGAGTAAGGAGGCCAGTAAAGATCCTTGCTGGTACTTCCATAACAGCACCAACCGAAATGGAAGACTACTGAGAGACACCCTGCTGGAGGCGAACTTGATAGCGACCAACCTAAGGTTTAGGAAGAATCCGGGGAAGATGTGGACCTACATCTCAGATATGCACCTGTCCAAGTCCCAGATTGATTTCATTCTGGTGAGGAAAAAGTGGCAGAATAGTGTTCTGAACACAGAACCATACAACTATTTCAGTACACTGGGTAGTGACCACCGGCTTGTTATGAGTGAGGTCCGGGTGAGCTTAAGAAAGAGCAAGGCTCAGCCCTGGAGAGCAATCTATGACTGGGGAGCTTTCAAGGAAGATAAGCTACAGGAGAGGTTCACAGTGGAAGTGAGGAACAGGTTCAGTGCTCTGTGTGGAGAGACAGAGGAGAGAGATTGGAGGGACTGAGGAGAGTGTGACGAGGAGGTACGGGCATTTCACCAATGCAGTGGCGGAAGCAAGTGAGACCCTGGTGCCGAGGAAAAAGAACAAAAGGAAGCACGTCAGCTCTGCAAATCCAAAAGTGTGTGCAGCCAGAGAACACCTGAAAACTGCCAAGGACCAATTCTATGCTGATCCTACGGAGGAGAGGAAAGAGATTGTGGAGGTGATGAGGGAAGAACTCTGTACCGCTTACACTGAGGCCAGAGAGGAGGCACTTATAGAGAAGATCAGAAGTGTGGAGAGAGCGGTTGACAGATCTGGATGTAAGGAGAGCTGGATGATCATCAACGAGATCACAGGGAGGAAGAGAAGGTGTTTGAGTCAGATCCAGGGAACAGGGCCCGAGGATAGGAAGAGCAAATGGCTAGACCATTTTAGGACCCTACTAGGAGAGCCACCTTCCACAGCCCAGAGCACTGGGGGAGATTAGGCAGCTGTTTGGAAGAACTGGATATTGAGACAGAGCCCTTCACCAGAGAGGAGCTTCAGAGAGCCAAGAAGAAAATCAAGGAGGGCAAGGCTCATGGAGAAGATGGAGTGGCATCAGAGGTGATGAAGAGGTGTGATTTTGATGATATCATCCTGGGGTTCTGTAACCAGGCACTGGAGAAAGAAGTTACCCCGAATCAGTAACATCGTCCCAGTGCCAAAGAAGGAAGATCTCTCTAACACCAATAACTACAGGGGGATCTCACTGACGTCACTTGTGGCAAAGACCCTCAACAGGATGATTCTTAACAGGATCCAGCCTGAGATGGAGAAGAAGCTCAGGAACAACCAGAACGGCTTCAGAGAGGGAAGATCAACCACCAGTCACATCCTGATGCTGAGGAGGATATTAGAGGGAGCTAGAGCAAAGTGCCTTCCTGCGGTCATAGTTTTCATTGACCTTAGGAAGGCCTTTGATTCTGTGGACCGTCACTGCCTGATGAAGATCTTACAGGCTTATGGAATCCCCAAGAAGATAGTGGACTTGATATCACTGCTCTACACCAACACCAAAGCCCAAGTCATTATACTGATGGGATGACAGAGTTCTTTGAGATACTGGCTGGAGTGCTCCAAGGAGATACATTGACTCCCTACCTTTTTATCATCGTAGTGGACTATTGTATGCGCCTTGCACTGGAGAAACACCAGGACTCTGGCTTTACTGTAGCACCGGCTCAGAGCAGGAGAGTTAAGGCGAAAAAAATATCAGATGCTGAATTTGCCGACGACATAGTTTTGGTGTCAAATAGTGATGGAGGCAGAGGATTTGATGCAGGAGGTTGCGACAGTGTTGATGAGTGTGGGGCTGAGAATGAATGAGACTAAAACAAAATATCTGGTAGAGAATGTTGAGAAGCCAGAGGGGATCACTAATGTAGGCGGGAAGCCGCTAGAATTGGTTGAGGACTTCCTGCATTTGGGAGCAAAGATTGGGAATACGGAAGATGATGTGGTTGAGAGGAAGAGCAAAGCCTGGGTGGCGTGCCACAGCTTGGGATCGGTGTGGAAGTCGGACCTTCGTAAAGACCTGAAGATCCGCCTCTTCATTGCTGTAGTGGAGTCTGTGCTGCTGTACGGGTTTGAGACTTGGACACTGACCAAGAAACTCACTCAGATGGTGGATGGGTGCTACACGAGAATGCTGAGGATGGCTCTGAACATTAATCAGTATACACTGAGGATGAAAAACTCAGAGCTGTATGGGAGCCTCCTAAAAGTCAGCTCAAAAGTGACACATACGAGACTGAGGTTAGCTGGACATGCTCACCGACATCCAGAGTTGACATTGCACTCACTGCTCCTGTGGGAGCCCCTATATGGACACACTGGAAGAGGAAGACTAAGGTTAACGTATGTTGATGCCCTAAGGACAGACACTGGTCTGTTGGAGATGCAGGATATGGCAGCGATAATGAGGGACAGAGACCGCTGGAGAGAACTCGTCCATGTATCTCGGGAATTTTACCCGCTCTAGAATACTATATGTTTATATACTATAAACATATGAGAGCCACACTTTCAAAGAAAAAATATTTTTTCATTACAAAAAACAGATAAATAATTTTTTGTAATGCCAATTAATTACAACCAGCCAAGTTCACACTATATGCAAATGAGCATATCAAGCAAATTCCCTATAGACACTAGTCTATTTCCATGTCAGTATTAGTTGAGTGAATATCACTGATGAAAAATTAATGAATCTTGAAACAACACTGTCTGGCATTCTCATCTGCTACTGACAAATATGTGGTGTGTTTACAAAGTAAAAAAGAGAAAAACAATTTTTGCATAACAAAAAAATATTTTTCTTTTGATAGCGAGGCTCCCATATGTTTATTGTATATAAACACATAGTACAATGTTTGTTTCAAAAGTAAGAGTACTGATATTTCATTTAAATGTATATTAGACGTACATGAAATTACAAGTCATCTCCTTCAAAATAAGACCCTTGGAAAGTCACACTGTGGTTCCAACGTTTTTTCCATTGATTGTAGTAATACTGAAAGTAATTTTCTGTGAATGTTCTTAGCTCGTTGGTTACAATTTTTTGTATGTTTTCCACAGTCCCAAAAATGACCCTTCAGCTTCAATTTCAACTTAGGGAAGAGTGGGAATGTTTTTCTTCACCAGAAATTCTCTAATTGAAAGTGCTGTATGAGCAGGCGTATTATTATGGTGCAGTACCAAATCTCCAGCAATGTCCTTTTGGACTTGCTGGATCCATTTTAGAAGTTGTTCCAAGGTGCCATTAATTGTTGGTCCTGGGGGTAAAAATTCTTTGTGAACAATACCATGGCTGTTGAAAAAAATGATAACCATTGTTTTCACCCAGGACCTGCTCATGCATGCTTTCTTCAGATGAGTAGAATTTTTTGTGCACCACTCTTCACTTTGCTGTTTGATCTTTGGATCATACTCCAACACCCATGATTCACCTCCTGTTATTACTTTATCAAAGAAATTTGGCTCAATTTCGAGTCTTTCTAGTAAATTCTGACAAATTTCCAACTAGTTCCCTTTTTGTTCCACTAGTTTTGCACAAATTTTTCGCATGAGCAAATGGTCTGTTAAAATTCTGTGAGCTGCACTTTCATTCAAGCCCATTTCGTCTGCAATCATCCTAACACTTAATCGGTGATTTTTTGCCATCACCGCTTGTACCACTTCTTCATTTGCTCATTTGTTTACGAGATTGGCCTTCCAGAACAAGGTTTGGCTTCAACATTTTCTCAGCCCTCTTTGAAAGCTTTGTGCCACTTAACAACCTTACTTCTCGACAGAATGGCATCTCCATAAGCTTGTTTTTGTGGCAGATTTGTTGAGTTTCACACAAAATTTGATCATGTACCATTGTTCGATATTTTCCTGCATTGGAAACAGAGGTAATAAACACGTCTGTATATAAACAACAATAACTCATGACTGATTCAATCAATCATGTTGAAACATGTACGTGCAACCAAGGTCATACGAAACATGTCTATAAACCTCAATGAGGTGCTGTATTATCATGTTGTATATAGAAAAATCAGTATCATTATTTTGGGTCGATAAAATAAAGTACCAGTAATGCACTGGGTAATTGCTGGCCTTGTGCCTAAAGTAGAAACAATTATTTTGGGGAGAAACCTCATATATCCTTTTACATACATCCCTATTTTATATATATATATATATATATATATATACACACACGCACACATTTATTTTATGTTTACTTTCTATGCTTGCATGTTTTAGACAGGTTGTCATATTCTGAGGTTGGACAGATCAAATGATTGCATATCATTCCTACATTCCATTCTGACATGGTTTCTACAACTGGATGCCCTTCACAACACTACATTACACCATGTATGGGGGTGTGTTTTATCGCGGCACCAGCACTGCCACCTGACAGAGTGGCTAGGTGCTTTTTATCATGGTACTAGCAATACTATTTGGCTAGGAAAGCAATGATGGGAATGTGGAGGTTAGGGTTAAGAAAGCTACATGTTCCTTGTCGGGGTATGGGGGGGTCATCACACAGCGAGAGGCAAAAGGGGGTAGTAAGCATTGGTAACCATAGGGGTAGTCTTGAAAAGAGTCAGTAATGTGGTGTAGGGTGCACTCATCTTTCTATGCTGGCATGGTCGTATGAGGAAAGGGGAATCAGAGATGTGAATTGGGGGAGTAAGTGTTGGGTTGTGGGGGTGATCTTTTGAGAGGGACTGAGCGAGCAGCATCTGACAGTACACTTTCCAAGTTTGACTACATCCCATTTAACCACAGAGAAGGAGAGACAGGTGAAAAATATCATTCCAGTACTAAACTGGTACTTTATGAAACCCAAAATGATAAAAGTTAACGAATACAGAATTTGACCTCAGAAAATTGGAATGAATACTGCAAAGAATTAAATGCTCTAATAACACTGCCAATTTTCCACCATAAAAAGATTAACTACACTCATTACAATATAATATAATTAGGATGTCAACAATAATTTTTATATATTTGTCATCAATAAACATTTGATTTGAATCTAAAATAGCTTTTATATTTTAAAAATCCTTCATTTTTTTCACAAATTTTGCAATCACAAACTCTCTCTTTCTCTCTCTCTCATACACACACGCACACATACGTGTGTGTGTACTAACAGTAAGACCTAGCATTGGATAAAATTTACCACCCAAGTTAGATTTGAACTCAAAGCAGAGAGAAGGTTAGGGCTAGGCAGAACAAATACAGCAAAGCATTTTGCCCTGTGTTAACAACTCTTTCAATTACCTTGATGAGAGTGAGAGATTGTCTCTGATAAGGGCTTCAAATATAAAGGTTAAATAGGATTAAAGGGCTGAGAATAGGAACAGATAATGGCATTAATTTTAGTTTAACATCTTTATACTAATTTAACTCTTATGAACTATTCCTTAACTCTTCTGAAACCAGCCCATCCCAAACCACAACTGGTTCCTATATTAATTAAAATCTTTCAACATGATTTCATATAAGAACCATTTGTTAAGTTACAATACAAATAACAACTTAATATTGAAATAATTTTAGCAAACCCTTTACAATTCTCCATTAATTTATTGAAATACAGTGCATTTCATAAGGAATATGGGGATGAAAGGGTTAAACAGTCACAACAGGAAGATGAAGCAAGAATATTCAAAGGAAATAACAAATATTTAATATCTGGCATTCGTCACCATCATCATCACCACCATTTTACATCTATTTTTCCATGCTTGTCACATTCTGAGGCTAGACTGAGAGGTCTGACTACTGGGTTTTGTTCATATATTCCATTTTGATATGGGTTTTATGGTTGCTAATCACTTCACAGTGTATACCAGGTCTATTATCTCCAAGCTCCAGCACTACCATTACAGAGAAGGTTGGATGCATTTTATCGTGACATCAAAACTTCCACTTTCTAGTGTGGGAAGAACATTTATTGTGGAGAAGTACTACCATATTTCAACACTATGGCGCATGCATCCCTGGCTGGGCTGAAAGGACTGTTACATTTGTAATATTACCCCAAATATTGACTACTATTTTGACAATGAGTATTCAGTTGTTCAATGAACTGAATGCCTTTCTTGTTAGATTAACATGTAAGTAACTGAGCGTTTCACAGATATGTATATTCTTAACCTAATTCTCAGGCTTGGACCTTTAAATTACAGGTAGAATTTATATGATGGGCTTCCACACAGTTTCTGTTTGCTCAATTTCACTCACAGGCTTGAATCTACCTGAGGTTATGTTAAACACATAGTGGGATCAAACCTAGATTTATGATTTAGAAGCCTACTTCATAATCCCTAGGCTATGCTGGCATGTACACTCACTGCTTTGAGAAAAACACAAAATGGATAAAACTCATTTTGTTGTTCCTCTCTTGCACCATAAACAATAAATTATTCTGGCAAAGATAGTTCATACATAAATGTTTATGTGATGTCTTGTCTTTACTAGAATAATTCTTCACAGAAAAAACTGTTACAGCTTTTAGTTTCTTAATCACTATTTTACGTCCATTTTTCCATGCTGGATCGTCATGGTCTGAGATTTGAAAAGTTGAAGAACTATGACTGGCTCATACATTGCATATTTGGTTTGGTTTCTATGGCTGGATGCCCTTCTTAGTGCCAGCCACCTTACAGATTATACTGAGTGCATTTTATTATGGCACCAGCACTACCACTTTACAGAGTATACTGGGTGTATTTTACTGTGACACTGGTGCACTATAACCTTAGAGTATACTTAGGTGTATTTTATCGTGTTACCAGCACAAGAGAGGTTATACACTTGGCAAAACTAAAGAGTTCTCTCTACCCTATCTTGTCTCCATTTGATTACCAACCACTTTACAATATTGCGAGAAAGGAATTTTACCTTTTGAGAAATTTCTTTCAGGGAGGGATACAAAACTTCCTTTGATAAAAGAGTCTTCATCATGTTTTGCATGACAGGTAAAATATCTGGATTGTTTCCACTACTGCCACTGCTATTCCCTCCACCATCCATGCCTCCACCTGGGTTTAGGCCAAGATTGTTGAATGCTTGATTTAGACCCTCTTCATTTAACTGATCCTGAAAAAAAAAACCCATAAAACATTTTTTTTTAAATGATAAAATAACGTATTCATTCTTAACCATATTTATAACAAGTATATACTACCTGTGTCTTCATCATTATCATCTAATATCCATTCTCCTTTCTAGCAAAAGTTAGACAGGTCTTCACAGACTATGCAGTACTTAACCTTTAGCATGCTGAATTTTTTTAATGAATTGCTTCCCTTGACACTGCATTGTGTGTTAAGGGGAGATTACTCTATCAGCAACAGAAAGCACCTAGAGGACCCAGACAGTTAAATGGAACTACCAACTTCTCAAATGGGCCATGGGCTTGTATCTTGTTTATACACATTCCCATGCTCTACTTAATGCATTATTAACGTGGCACCAGCACTATGGAGGTAGTTGTGTCTTTGACACATATGAAAAGTTTCCTAACCCTTTGTTTGGCATGTTTTCTACAGCTGGATGCCTATCATTTCACAGATTGTACTGGGAGTGTTATGATAAAATGTATAAACAAAGTTATTCCAGTGTTCATTTTTTTGTATATTTATAAATACTTTATTTAATGTGGCCTTTCTATATTAAAACAGTGGGTTGTGATTTGAGGGAAGTTTAACTGTTATTTTTGTAAAGTGGATTCCTGATATTTTTTTTTTTTTTTAGCTGATGCATGGTATAGAAGAAAAGGTGCCTGTTTACTTGTTTAAATTTTGTGCTATTATATAATGAGTTTTTGATTAAAATAATAATTTTAAAAAAATTAACAGTTTAATTCAAATAGCCTCAAGCAGGTTGTAACACAGGAGAACTGCTGATCTTCAGCATATTAGTATTGAAAGGGTTAATGCCCACTCTTCAATTATGACTGTCTATTTGCAAGTTTACTTGTAATAATAATGCATGATAAAAATGATTAGACATGTACTGCTCTGCAAACATTACATTCATGCTAACATGGAAAAATTAATGTAAATTCTTTCATATTTTCCATGCTTGCATGCGTTAGACAGGTCATGTTACGAAGCGAGCCAAGTCAGGTGACTCCATCTTGTTCATATAGATCTTTTTGGGGCTTGGTTTTCTACAGCTGGATACCCTTTTCAACACCAACCAAATTATAGCATGTACTGGGAGCTTTTTGTGGCACCACCACTAATACTTTACAGTCAGTACAACCCTACCAGGGTGGACTAGGTACTGTTTTTGACGTGTTACCAGCATGACCACCTTGCTGGAGTGCTGGTGCCACATCAAAAAAGCACCCAGTCCAACCTTGGTATGGTTGTACTGGCTGTAGTAGTGGTGATGCTACAAAAAAGCAGTACATGCTGAAATGTGGTTGGTGTTGGGAAGGCCATCCAGCTGTAGAAAACCAAGCCAAAAATAGGATGTTTTTTGCTGCAGAAACAGCACAACCACCTTACTGGGTGAACTGAGTGCTTTTTGTTGTTGTGGTACTGGTACTAGCAACATATGATAAAAGATAATTATAATTGTTTATTTAGACTAAATAAAAATGTTTACCTTTGGTTATTTCCCTTTTGGAATCGAAATGATTTACTATGAATATCAAAATCTTCTCAAAAATACATTAATATTGATTTTGTTTTATCTGCAAAACTATTAATTTGAAAGAGAACAATAAACTTGACTATACCTAAAAATATTAGAGTATATTCTATTATCATATAATACTCAGCTCACTCAGATTTTCCCCAGAAGAAGAATAAAGGCATTACATTTTTTCATGATAATTTTTCTTACAAAATGCTAGTAAACTACAATACAAATAAAAAATATAAATCAAAGTTGTACTTCAACATAAAATGTTCTAAAAATCTGGATATTTCTCAACAGCAGTTTGACAAATAGAGATAGATAAAATTAAGTACTAGACTTGAAAAAATAACTATTGGTGTTGATATGATCAACAAAATATTTTTAAAGCAGTGCCTCAGCATAGCCACAGCTTATTGACCGAACTCAATAAAAGAATTGCTTTCTTTTTCATTATTGATGTGAGTAGAAGCTTGGCTGCAGTGAAAGAAGTCATTAGTCACAAAGGCAATATATTTTTGAAGACGCAATGAGATATTGTGAAATCAATCTCATTCTTATGGGAAGTAACAGCTTAAATCAAAAGAACTGTATAAATAAAGTGAAATGACTTCAAAGACGAATAAAAACTAGGTTGTTGCTTTAACTTGACAGGAATTAACTACTTGCTGTAAAGCATTTGCCTCAAATTGAGTAAATATTGATTTATTAAAGAGGGAGAAAACTGAAAATTTAAAGGCGAAGAGAATAAGATTTGACCAGGAATAGTTGTTGGTTTCATAGAGCAAAATCATCATCTTTCATTTTCATGTTGATTTTCCAGCATAGAAAAGTTGATGTAATAAGGACGATTTCTATATCATTTATATAAGGATGATTTATATATCATTTAACATCCATTCTCCATGGAAGTAAGGGTTGGATGGATTGTCACAGACCATGTCAGTGTTTAAAATTGAAGATACTGATTGCTTAGAGGGGCTGGAGGTCACATTTCACATATGTTCCTAGATTTTGCAGAGTACACTGGGTGCATTTTCTTGTAGTACCAGTATTGGTGAGGTTGTCCTGCATTTAACACAACTGAAGAACCCTCTCAACTTATATATATATACACACACATAAACAAGGTAAAAACCAAGTAAGCTAATCAGGAGGAGAGAAAAGTGATTAGTTATGCAGATTACTAGCCAGTAGATATTAATTTTTTTTTTAATTTGAATTTGGCAGAGCCGGCAATTTATTGCTCGTATACAGGAAACTGACTGGCCAGTCTGCTGATATGCAAATCTGGCTGATCAGTGGATCTGCTAATAGGCAGATCTGACTGATTAGCCAGTCTGCTAATATGCAAATCAGGCCAATCAGTCACTGTATATTTTAGAAAATAGCAGATATTTTCACTAGCTCTGACAGTTGGCAGGTGAACAGTGAGCTGTACTGATGAAGGGTGATACCCAGAAACATTAGTGTCTGCAGTTCTGTTTATATGCCAACACGAGCAAGAATGAAGGGTTCATTCAACTGACATGGCTTTAAAAATTAGGCTTGTTTGCATAATTGCAAACGAATCGAATGTTGTTAATAATATTCGAAAAACTCAGATTACATTTATTGTATTCAGCCATGTAGAGGGAAATTTTAGTTTTTATTTGTATATATATATATATATATATATATATATGTGTGTGTATATATATATATGTAGAGGCATTAAGTTAGTTGACCCGGTCATGAAGGTCACAGAAAGAGTTATAGCACAACTAATCAAAGATCGAATTGATCTAGATGAAATGCAGTTTGGGTTTGTGTCAGGTAAAAGTACCACAGATGCACTTTTGTTTGTATGACAACTACAGGAGAAGTACCTAGCTAAAAGTAACCCCCCCCTACCGCCCACTTAGCTTTTGTTGACTTGGAGAAAGCCTTTGACAGAGTCCCCCACTCCATTATGTGGTGGGCCCTTAGAAAACTAGAGCTATACAAGCCATGTATAAAGAAACAGTCAGCAAGGTTAGAATTAACAATGAATATAGTGAAGAATTTAGCGTAAAAGTTGGTGTTCATCAAGGATCTGTCCTTAGACCCCTCCTGTTTATTATTGCTCTTCAGGCTATAACAGAGGAGTTTAAGACCAGCTGCCCATGGGAATTTCTATATGCAGATGATCTAACTCTTATAGCTAAATCTATGGCCGAACTAGAGAAGAAATTCCAAACATGGCCTAGAATCAAAAGGCCTTAAAGTTAACTTGTCTAAGACAAACGTTCTAGTATGTAGAAAGGAAAATAGGGCACAGGTGCCCTCTGGGAAATGGCCATGCTCAGTGTGTAGGAAAGGAGTAGGCAGAAATACCATTTTATGTCCCAAATGCAAACTATGGATACATAAAAGATGTAGTTGGATCACAGGTAAACTATCTAAGAACGTAGATTTTACATGTGGCTGATGCTCAGGTGCAATAAGTAGCAGGTGCCCACAGGATACTAGCTCCTTCTACTGCCCAGATGGTTCTATAGAAATAGTGGACACTTTCCGTTACCTGGGTGACAAAATCAGCAATGGTGGAGGGTGCTCTGAAAGTACAGTAGCCAGAGTTAGAACGGGATGGAAAAAGTTCAGAGAGCTTATACCGCTGTTGGCCACAAAAGGTTTCTCTCTGAAAATGAAAGGCAGATTGTATGATGCCTGTATACGAACAGCAATGTTACATGGCAGTGAGACATGTGCATTGTGTGCAGAGGACCTGCGCAGACTGGAAAGGAATGAAGCTTGCATGCTCCGTTGGATGTGTAATAGTAATATACACGAACAGCTAAACATAAACAAACTAAGTGAGAAATTAGGAATAAGAGTGATCAGATGCTGTTTACTTGAGAGAAGATTACGTTGTTGGTATGGTCACGTGATGCCGCTTGAAAGGCGACAGCTGTATAAAAAATTGCAGGACGATCAGAATTGATGGAAGTTACGGAGTAGGTAGACCCAGAAATACCTGGGACGACTTGACAAATTCCGACCTTGCACACTTGCACCTCTCTAAGACAATGTTACTGGATCGAGATCTGTGCGCCATGCTGTAATACAGAAGACCCGCGTTCCCTATGTGCAAAGTTAACCTACAGTCAGTAGGCCCCTCCAAACCAAACATACATCCAAACCCACAATCCCTACTCGACCATTCCACTCCCACCAACACCACTCTTTCTCTATAAAGTTATGTTGGTACCACAACACCCAGTCCAAAACTAATGAGGTCGTGTAGGTGTCACAGCTACAAAAAAAAAAAAGAAAAGGGAAGAGAAAAAAAAAGGAAAGGGAGAAAAGGGAAAAAAAACAGGCCATGCTGTAATGTGGTAGTGTAGGTAACACGGTTAAAAGCCCCCAGTCCACACTGTAAATGTGGTTGGTGTTAGGAAGGGAATCCAACCATAGAAAACCTGCCAGATAGACCTATACGAGCGAGACACGGTCACTTTTTCTCATGACATCTACACGACCACTTTACATTGTGGACTGGGTGCTTTTTGTCGTGGCACTTACAGAACCACTTTACAGTGTGGACTTGGCACCTTTGTCATGTTACCGACACAACCCCTTTACAGTGGGGCCTGGGCACTTTTGTCTTGGGACTAGGGAGTGGGGAGGAAGCTTGGAGAAAATGTGGACAGGGTAGTAGGGGAGGTATGGTTACCACTAAGGGAGGTGAATAAGAGGAGATAGAAGGTTTAGGAAGGTGTTACCTACTAGGTATAAGCCTCAGCCTGAGAATAATAGAGGGCGGGTCTTCTGTAAAACTGCATAGAACCAGAGGTCAGCTTTTATTACAGCTTTGTGCAAGGTCAGCTTTTATTACCTTATCTCAAGTCTTCCTAGGCCTGCCCACACCACGGCTGCCATCGACTTTGAGAGTTCTGCACCTTACTATAGAACTATCATCCTTCATACGCATCACATGTCCATACCAACGCAATCTCCTCTCCTACATACAACAACTGATTCCTCTTATGCCTAATTTCTCACGCAGTATATTTATACTTTGCCATTATATTGCTCTTGCACATCCATGGAAGCTTCATTTCTTTCCAATCTTCGCAGGTCCTCAGCACACAGTGCCCAGGTCTCACTGCTGTGCGACATTGTTGTTCGTATACATGCATCATACAGCCTGCTTTTCATTTTGAAGGAAAAACCTTTTGTAGCTAGTAATATATATATATATATATATACATATATGTATATGTGTGTGTGTGTGTGTGTGTGTGTGTGTGTGTGTGTGTATATATGTATGCATGTATGTATATGTGTATATATATATGTATATATATATGTGTATATATGTGTGTATATATATGTGTATGTATATATGTGTATATATATGTGTGTGTATATGTGTATATATATGTGTATATGTGTGTATGTATATATATATATATATATATATATATATATATATATATGTATATATATATATATATATATATATATATAGTGGTGGAACACTGGAAGGTAATATCCATAGTGGTAGAGCACTCAGTCCAAGGGGCGAGTTAGGTAGAAGTGGTTACACAACAGTTAGTTCACTATACCTAGAACAATTGTTTCACCTTAGCGGATCCTCAGCTGAAGATCCGCAAAGGTGAAACAATTGTTCTCGGTATGGTGAACTAACTGTTGTGTAACCACTTCTATCTTTCTCTCTCTATATATATATATGTATATATACTTTTTTTTTTTTGCGGAGAGTTGTGGCTGAGTGGTTAGAGAATTGGATTCACAATCTTGGGGTTGTGAGTTCGATTCCTGGACCGGGCGATGCGTTATGTCCTTGAGCAAGACACTTTATTTCACGTTGCTCCTTCTACCTGGAGTTGCGACTGATAGATAGTACGAGCAACTGGAAAGACCGACAAAAACATTGTTTCCTTGGTCCGATTTGACGAAAGTCAATCGATCCAGATATACATATATATATATATGTATATATGTATATATGTATATATATATATATGTATATATAAAGTTATGTTGGTGCCACAAAATCCAGGCCGAAACAAATGAGATTGTGTAGGTGTCACGACAAAAAAACACACAGTCCACGCTGTAATGTGGCCGTGTAGGCAACATGGTTATAACCTCCCAGCCCCACACTGTAAATGTGATTGGTGTTAGGAAGGGCATCCAGCTGTAGAAAACCCGCCAGACAGTACTATGCAAGCAAGACAACCACTCTTGCCTCAAGTGGGAAAACTCCCGTCCAAACCCATGCAAGCATGGAACATGGACGTTTAAACGATGATGATGATGATATATGTGTGTATATATATGTACATATATATGTGTATATATGTATATGCAGTGGCGTAGCTAGGGTGTGGTAAGCAGGGCACATGCCACGAGCGCCATATTTAGAGGGGCGCAATTTCGACCTAGATCGCTTTACATCCATGTCGTTTTTATCATTTTTAAAAATATAAGCCAACAATGAAGCATGTGATTTCTTGATAGCCGACTTCCACACCATGTCTAGTGCACTAGACAGAGCAGATGTCTGATTTGATTTCACAAAAATATATATATATGTGTATATATTTTATATATATATGTATGTTTTATATGTGTATATATTTTATATATATATATGTATTTTATGTATATACATATTTTATATATATATATATTTTATATATATATGCTTGTGCGTACATATATATATATACACACACCTGTATGGATTTGTGTCTGTAGATGTGTGTGTGTCTGAGGGGATAGGTGTGAGTGTATGTACAAGTCAACCAACATAAGCCTTTTATTTCTAAATTTTCTAAACTATCTAAGTATTTGACTAACCATTATTTTAAGTATTACCACCCCACATTAAATCATTAATTCCTCAATTTGTATCTGTGGATGTGTGTGTGTGTCTGTGGAGGTGGGTGTGAGTGTACGTGCAAGCCAACCTACATAAGTCTTTTTATTTGTAAATTTTCTACTCTAACCATAATTTTCAGTAGCACCACTCCACATAAATTCCTCAATTTAAGAATGACCTGTAGTATCTATTTCATACTATTAACTTTAATTGAATATATATCTGACCAGGAATGCTTTTTGTGAAAATCAGTCATATGGAACTATTGTCATCTTGCCTGACAGTTTGAACTTTACAACACCACCTGCCTCTTTGAGGTCAAATACCAACCCTACTAGCATCTACAAACTGACCAATGAGAATTAAGTCTATTCCTGCTGACAACATTAAATTATTCCTAACAAGCTCATATGTCCCAAGGCTCTGATACCATCAACACTATAAACACAGAGCTGCCATATCTAAGAACTGACTAACTGCCTGATGAGGTCATAGCCATTCAATGGCATCATCGAAATATATATACCAGTAAATAAAGGATTATGAGTTCATGCAATTGACTTATGTTTTGTCACTATATATATATATATATATATATATATATGTATATATGTATATATATATATATATATATATGTACATATATATATGTATATATGTATATATATATATATATATATATGTACATATATATGTATATATATATACGTGTGTGTGTATATATATATGTATGTATGCATATCATCATCATCATCATCATCGTTTAACGTCCATCTTCCACGCTTGCATGGGTTTGGACAGGAGTTTTCCCACTTGAGGCAAGATTTGTTGTCCTGCTCGTATAGGACTGTCTGGCGGGTTTTCTACGGCTGGAAGCCCTTCCTAACACCAACCACGTTTACAGTGTGGACTGGGAGGATTTTACTGTGTTACCTACACGGCCACATTACAGCGTGGACTGTGTGTTTTTTTTTGTCGTGACACCTACACGTCTGGCAGGTTTTCTACGGCTGGGTGCCCTTCCCAACACCAACCACGTTTACAGTGCGTACTGGGAGGTTTTTACCGTGTTACCTACACGGCCACATTACAGCGTGGACTGTGTTTTTTTTGTCGTGACACCTACACGTCTGGCGGGTTTTCTATGGCTGCGTGCCCTTCCCAACACCAACCACGTTTACAGTGTTTACTGGGAGGTTTTTACCGTGTTAACTACACGGCCACATTACATAAACCTCATTTGTATACTCATCTTAATATTTTTAAATATCTGACTTTTCTTCTCCCTTCACTATCCAAGGATAGCTTGAACCGTTAAGGTATATTATCCTTGGTTATGTCAAAAACACACTTTATTTATAAAACACACTTCGTATTTTATCTCAAATATATACAATAGAACAAATATGGATTCATAAATATAGCTTCGATCTATTTTATATCCTTGTGTATATATATATATATATATGATATTAACAAATGGAAACTATACTCATAAAACCACACCTATTTCATTATACACATTTCAAGGACACCAAGTTAAATTATGGTGTGCTTTCATCATATATGTATATATGTGTATATATATGCAAGCAGGGAAAAGCGGACGTATGATGATGTTGATATATGTATATATGAGTGTGTGTATATATATATATATATATATCATATTTAAAATGCTGGAGAGAACAACAAAGATTTATGAATACATATATATATTCAATGGCTGACAAGTTGTTTCAAACACTGCACAGTAAGAATGGACATAGATGTTGAGATATCGAATATAAATCGATATTCGTCCATTAAAAATAAATAAATGTGTCAGTATTATCATCAGAGCCTAAAATAATTCTTTATAACGTCTTAACTCACAAATCAAAGCATAAATATGATTTTTTGCTCTGCTTATAATATGATTGTTAAACTATCTCTCTTTTCATCTAATCGCATTGCTCGCTAGTCTAGCAACCTTTATGCATTGTGCACACTAACCTTCTTTCTACTGGCTAGTAATCTGCATAACTTTTCTGTCCTGATTAGCTCACTTGCTTTTTACTTTGTTTATGAATATATATAATTTGAGAGGGTTCTTCAGTTGTGTTAAATGCATGAACCTCACCAATACTGGTACTACAAGAAAATGCACCCAGTGTACTCTGCAAAATCTAGGAGTATATGTGAAATGTGACCTCCAGCCCCTCTAAGCGATTAGTATCTTCAATGTTAAGCACCGACATGGTCTATGAGAGCAAAACCGTATATTGGGTGATCTGACCAGTTGGCCGTGCCGTGCCTTGCTCATAGTGGAGTCATGTTTAGGTTGGGTTTTCATGGCTGCAGGATGCCCTTCCTACTGTCAACCATATTTACAGTGTGGAGCTGGGTGACACCTTTATGAGACAAGTCTAACCAATTGGCCACGCTGTACCTTGCTCAACCAGAACTGTATTTTGGCTGGGATTTTTACAGCTGGATGCCTTTTCTAACACCATGTGAAATGAAGTGTCATACTCAATAACACAAAACGATGCTTGTACAGAAGTCAAACTCATGATCTTATAATCGTGAGCCCAACATTCTAACCACAAGACCATGTGACTTCACACAATTATATTAAACAATGATGATGATATGTTCAACACTTGCTAGTAGGGAAAGTGGATGTTAAATGATGATGATAAGAGAATGAGAGAAAGAGAGATGCTGCACAATTATAATATAGAATAGGTAGGAGATCCTTTTTGATGTTAATTTTACCTGTAATCCTTCTGCATTTTGAGCTAAACTACTTAGTGTTTTAGCAAGTGTGTCTGCAAATTCCTTTTGAGCCTCGGGAGAGTCACCTGAAATAAAATACTAAACTGTTACATTATTTCTTATAAAATAACAGCATATAGAATAGAATGTTCTTTATGTCATTGCAATAGTCTTCATCTTTCAACTCTCTCAGTCACTACAAATACTACAACTACAACTATTGCTGCTGCAGCATAGTTTTCCATTTGATGATTGCACTACCAGAGGATTGGACACTACAGGATTTAAATCAATGTCGTTACATTTTCTGCTCCATTGTCCTCGCTAGCCATGAAAATCATATATATATATTTTGAAGTATACACTGAGGAAAGTATTTAAAAAAAAAAAGGATTAAAATAAACAGGAGGCCTGGAAATGTTACTATGAAAGATTGATGAATATAAGAGAATGAATGGGAGGAAGAGAAACTACCCCCAACTTACCAGCTATTGAAGTTGATAGTTTTAGGATCAAAGATGCAATCAAGGAGATGAAAAATGGTAAAGATGCAGGACCATCATAAATAGTTACTGAGATGCTAAAAGCATCCGGAGAGGTAGGAGTCAAAATAGTAACCCATATAATAAATCAAGTAATACATGACGGAGGCATATCCAATGACTGACACAACAGTGCAATCATAAATTGCTACAAAGACAAAGGTGATGCTTTAGAAAGGAGAAACTATACAAGAATAAAACTAATGGACCAAGTTATGAAAGTGACTGAAAGAGTTATAGTACAACTTATTAGGAAAAGAGCCAAAATAGAGGAGATACAGTTTGGTTTCATGCCTAGGAAAAGTACTACAGATGCCCTCTTTTTAGTGAGGCAACTACAAGAGAAGTTCCTAGCCAAAAATAAACCACTATATTTAGCTTTTGTTGATCTAGAGAAGGCCTTTGACAGAGTACCTCAATCTATTATCTGGTGGTCATTAAGGAAATTAGGTGTAGAAGAATGGCTTGTGAGAGCAGTGCAAGCTATGTAGAGAGGAGCTGCCAGTAAAGTGAGAGTAGGAAATGAGTTTAACGAGGCATTCAAGGTACGAGTAGGAGTTCAACAAGGTTCAATTCTTAGCCCACTGCTGTTCATCATAGTTCTTCAGGCCATAACAGAGGAGTTTAAAATGGTTTGCCAATGGGAACTTCTCTATGCAGATGATTTGGTCTTTATAGCTGAAACCAAAAAAGAGCTAGAAAATAAATTCCGACTATGGAAATTGAATTTGGAATGAAAAAGCCTGAGAGTAAACTTAGCCAAAACTAAAGTGCTAGTGAATAGGAGAGAAGACAGGACCAAGATTACCTCAGGAAAGTGACCACGCTCAATATGCAGAAAAGGAGTAGACATAAACTCCATAGAATGTACAAAATTTAAATCTTGGGTACACAAAAGATGTAGTGGGATAACAAGTAGACTAACAGAAAGGGAGAACTTAGCTTGTAGAAGATGCACAGGAAAAATCAAGAGGAAAACTGCTAATAATATACACCTTTTCCAGTCACAGGAAGGATCCACAGATGTGGTTGATAGCTTTTGCTATCTAAGTGACCTAATTAGCAGTGTGCCGAGAGTATAATAGCTAGAATAAGGATAGGATTGAAAAAGTTTAGAGAACTGCTCCAACTGCTGACAACAAAAGCTTTCTCCCTATGTATAAAAAGAAGGCTGTATGATGCCTGTGTGCAGTGCACAAAGCTGCATGGTAGTGAAATCTGGGCTGCGAGAGAAAGGCAGAGCTTGGGCAAGCTGAGAGAGAAGCTGGGTTTAAAGGGAATCCGAGATGGTGTGGAAGAGAGAAGACTGTGTCGGTATCGACATGTGATGCACATGAACAATGACCGATGGGGGAAGAAATGCCAGGAAATCCCAGTGGAAGGAAGCTGCAATAGAGGACAAACAAGAAAGACCTGAGCAGAGGTTGTGAGAGCAAATCGCTAAGGCTGGCACAGGAGATGAAGAAAAAATGTAACAAGTAGAGAGATGCAGTGCTGAGATGGAGCCATCCAACCAATGCAAGCATGGAAAAGTGGATGTAAAAATGATGATGATGATGATGAAGGGATAAAAAAGATTGACATACTTTAGACCTAGTCATTCTGAAATATGTCATTCCTTTAATTCTAGATGATTAAATGAAGCCTAGACCTTCTAGTTAGCCAGAAGATGAGTAAGTGCCAATTGGCTAGACATTCTAGTTTCTCTAAGCTAAATTTAAATGACCTGAGAGAGAGACTGCTTTATGACATCCAGTCACTTTATGGCTGGAAATAAGAGAAAACTAGAGGAACTTATTACTCTGTTGTTTAAGTTATTCTAGATATGTATCACTGACAAAACTAACATCCAATTTTAGCTCCCAACAAATCAGCAAATTATACAGTACCATTAAAATGATACATACTCAGAACCATTCAAGTTAATGTAACCAAAACTATAAAATTGTATTAATTTTATGCATATTAGAAAAGACTACCTCAATGAGATGTGAATATTCTTGATGAATGAGTGTGATTAGAATATTCTTCAGTTGGGAGAACCCAATTTCATTCAACAAAACCTGAATATCAACTGAATGATACATGAATTGTATACTAGGTCTAACAATATGTAACATCCAAATTGAATACGATATTCGGGAAAAAGTCACATGCTTGTTAGAATAACCCATACTCAAAACACATGCCAACTTCTGGCTCCAATGAAGGTATATCTTCTCTGAACTTTTTTAACCTATTCATTACCATATTTCTAATGGAATACACTTTCCATGTGTTTCAAATAATTTTGAAAATAATCAAGAATTTAAAAGATTTAATAAAATATATTTTTCATTATTTATCTGTTTAAAATAAAATTTTCTCACCTAAAATTATGATGGAAGGTTTTTATATATATATAAACTGTTTTCTTCTGTAGAACCAAAAACGGTTTCAGGTGATTTGATATCTATTGCTACAGCAATTGCTGCACCCTAAAATTCCTAAAAACTCTATTTAGATGGAGTCACTTCTTAAACTTGTTTAATGCTCATGCCTCTGCTCCACATGTTATCCTCACTAGCTCACCTTCAAATCTCACTGTTGCTACTGGTTTCTTTTTCAAAAGTGTACAATACTGGAAAAATCCCTCTAGATAGCAACAATTTAAATCAAACAGCAATTTCATCTGTTTATTTTCCTATCACTAATTTAGGAGACTTAAAAGGGCCCTACTCCCATGAAATGAACAAAGGAATGAGATTTACTAATATGATCATTGAAAGATAAGTATGAAAATGAAAACAAAATATTAAAATAAGATGTTTAATTAATTATTATCTATACTTACCAGCAGATTCTGCTGCCTTGGCAAGGATTTCGATGTTTTGTATAAGTACAGGGTCTTCGTTAATGAAGGAATGCATAGCTTCATCAAGCTGTTCAGCTAGATCCCTACCTGTGGAATCATTTCTTCTTTCAGAATGAGGCAAGTTGGGACTATTAAATGGAGTAGACATGTATGAAGCTGTTGAAGATGACTGGAGGACATTCTGAAGAAGAAATTAAAACACCACTTTATTAAGATAGAAATAAAAAAAACTTAGATTTGATTACCACAGAATACATTCATGTTTTGCTTTAACTGTGGTGAATAGACCTATACTCATAATAAAAAGATGAAATAAATAATCTGAAAAGCGATGCTACAGTAACGTAATTTTAGGTATGAACATGTTTCATATAGGTAATGTGGAGGGTGGTACCATACATTAGAATTAAGCACCAGTGAGCTGGTTGTAGCCAATTAAATACATTTATATACCTAAGATATTACAGATCGCCCAACCCGAGGCCTTTTTAACAATCATTTTCCATGAAGAGATCTTCAATCATTTGATTTTATTAGCTAAACCTCTCAAGTAAGCACCACTTAATACTATTTGTTTTTCTCACAATTCATTGGCTGAAAATATATAACTAATTTAGAATATTTCTTCAACCAATTCTTACTATCCATCTACGCCCTGGTCCTCTTGAAGTTATTTTCAACATATACGCCATGCTGATATGACAAACACCTAACGTCTGTTTTCAAAGACATCAGTTCATCTTCCCTAAGTCTCTTTTAGATTGTGGATGTGTATATACTGATTTAGAACATATTTCAGCTTTTGCAGATCCTTTAGGTTTCACTATTATACACAGATCAAAGGTAATCAATAATTAGAAACACTGTTGATATAATTATCTTGTTTGCAATGTCAGAATCTCTGCCTTCCATGACTTGTATATACACTAATTGTTAAAATATCGATGCATCTTAACTGCATATCTTGTATAATTTATAACAATTTGTATCTACTAACTAAAATTTTAGACTTATATTAATATCTTTTTTTCCTCATCATTGATGATTGCAATGAATTGCCAGAGTCATTACAGCAAGGAATTAAATGACTTTGCATTCTGCGCTCAAATTTGCCTGTAATCTTTTCAGGGTCAATAAATAAAGTACCAATCCAGTGCCAATGGATTGGCAGAATTATCATTGAGTCAGTGATGATGCTTTGCAGTATCTGTTTTAGCTCTGTGCAAATTGACTCTAAATTCCTGTAATGTTTCTGCAAGGAGTTGAAATCAGCAGATAGTATCAGCAATGGTACGATCAATGGAAAGATAATTTTTTTGCTCTGATCTGACAATCAGCTCTTTCCTGTTCTTTGGTTATTTGCAAGAGACTCACGGTAAATTTTATAAGAAATGACGAAAACAATTGGTCAGAATCAGGTTCTGTATTGAATTAGTTGATAATAGCCAGATGCCAAAAACAAATTTGAATATCACAATCAGCAGAAATACAAATTGGATTGTAAAATCAGTGTGCAAAGAACTTATCTCTGCTGCCATTGAGAATCTATTTCTCAAAAATAAATAAATAACAAGAAATAATGCACTTTTAACATGAAAACTTACTTTTAATACTTCTGAAGTTGCTGTGCCAGCGGTTGGCGCTTGAGTATCAGTAACATTATCTGCTAATGCTGAAGTAGCATAGCCAGTTTCTGTAGCTGGTTCAAAGTCTTGCAATGCACCTATAAATCAAATTAAAAAAAAACAAATAGAATCTAGAAATAATCACAGGAAAATATTTTATTCATAAATAAAAACATCAAAATCAACTATATATGAAAGAAAAATTTAAGATATTTCATTAAGACTTACCGTATATACTCAAATATAAGCCAATGCGAATATAAGCTGACCCCTCACTATTTTACGTCTGAGAAATAGGCAAAAATCCAAACTCCGTTTATAAGCCGTTTAGATGGCACAGTTTTGAAATTCTTATAAGTGGAGAATATAATTTATGAAGTTTAAATATTTTGATATTTAAAATGTTTTAAGTAGTATTTAGAGCAGGGGTGTGCAACATATTCCATTGGCGGGCCACTTTTGAACATTGGAACAATTATTAGGGCCATTAATATTCATTAAGCACTATTCCAAAGATTCACTACAACTTCTTTCCATAACTTGTAACTGCAAAATTATAACACACATAACCCTATCAGTGAAGCCCTTTAGAATAGGTCAACTAACAGAAAATTGTATTATGGTTATGAAAAAAATTCTAAATAAGCCTACAAGGTAAAAATTAAAAATGGTCATTGCAGTCCACTCTGACCTGGTCGGGGGGGTTGTGGCCCGTGGGCCGCCCCTGATTTAGAGCATAGGTTTTGTTTCACAACTCCAATATGTAAAGATTTTTTTTTTACTAATTTCCAACTGTTTTGAAGGCCATATTCATTCCAAAATTATCAAATACAAATTTCACATTAAAAGTGAAACCTTCAAAGTGATACTGGTGTAATATTCAAGTCTAAAGTGATACTGGTGTAATATTCACATCCAAAGTGATACTGGTGTAATAGTCACTTCCAAAAATATTTTAGCACCTCATTTACAAAGAATTCTGAAGTTGTATATGAGCCGACCCCCACCCCACACACGCACAATGCGCCCAGAGTGAGAAATATTATTTTTTTGAAGTTTTTCCTATCGTTTATTGCAAATTTTCTGTTGAATAAGCCTTTAGAGAGAAGAAGCTAAAAAGATTGTGTCTGTAGAATTTTATGATAATCTAAAGTTAATAATTTTGCAGTTCTTTTACACAAAAATTAGTTTAACAAAAATCCACAAAATATCTTGAAAATCATCCAAAGTGAAAAGGCCATAAAATACCAAAGCCAGTAAACCAGAGATTAAATTGGCACTTTTCTGAAAGATAATTTATTGAATTTTACCCTGCTAAGTGTAGTTTTCTAAACAAGTCTAAAAAATCAAAAAAAAAAAATCAGGTAACTCTTAGAGCAAAAATTGAATAAGTTCATTACAACGAACAATTACATTTCTAAGAAAGTCTTTGGAAAACCAAAATTTTAAAAATTTCACATTATTCCACACTATGAAATTAATACTTTCTGGAATCCTCTGGCTATGGGGGACTTTCAAGCAAAAATTCAGTTAAAAGGACTTAAAAGCTGAAGTTTTATGCTGACTTGAATGTTCTTTGTCGGGGCTTGTAACAGATCAGTTCCCCGTGAAAATAATGCATACTTTTATGTTAAGCCACACTTTTGTTTGATGGCACCCAATAAAATGATACTCAAATGGGTTGAAATGTTTAATATAGATATTTAGAGACATTTCATTATCCCAGTGTCTAATTTAGGGTAGTCAAGTGCTTTTGGCACTGTCATCAAGAACACATTGTGCTGGCCAAACACAGTTCATGTCTAAAACACTGAAATTAGAGAGGCAACTCCATCTAAAATAGTCACCATAAGATAGGGACTTGATGTTGAGCAATAATTGACATTTAGAAATAATATAGAGGATTTGCAGTAATCAATACATATGTAGGAGAACTTAGAAAAGATTACACATTTTGAAACTGAATGCATATATCAGGACAGACTGTTAAACTAATACAAAGATAAAATGTTCTAGTGCTCTACAAGTTCAATACTCAATGTCTATGTAAAATATAATTTTGCTTTCCTCTTGCATTGAAACTGAAACATTTCTTCACAAATGGAGCAGCTAGGGCAAGGTCTTTTTGATGAAATTTCCAGATGAGACATAAGCATCCTTTGAAAGATGTCCTGAATGTTGTCTTTGACTGAAAGCTAGGGAGATCTTGCAGCTGCCCCACTCTGGAATGACCTATTGTGTTTATTCCAACTTTCAAATGGACTTTCATTCCATTTCGTATTTGACTGCCCACCATTCAAAAAGTTCCCAGCTATAAGCACACATTTGAAGGAATGATGGAATGAAGAAGTCTCTCTCATCAAGAAATGAGTTTTTTAGGTGTAACACTAAATCTATCCCAAGTACCGTCAGTCTGTCAGACCTTATCTTCTCATTCACTGATTGTGTGACATGGTCATTGGTCACAGACAAGAATATTTCATAATTGTCCTTGTCTTCCTGGTTCAAAATGAGAAAACATATTTTTGGAGATTTTCAGACTGAAAAATCAGTCAACCAATGGTCCCGTATTGGTGTTCCCACCTATTTCATTGAGTGAGTCCAATAGCATTCCAATAGTTGACCTGATATGGTCAATGCACTGTAGCTTAGCATGCTGAATAAACTGCTATAGATTTCAAGCTTAACCCCATGTTTTTTTAACAGCAACCAAGTGATACAAAATCTAATGATCTCAGTTTGAAGTGAAGGACTGAGAAACAATGCAAATCTGATTTTATAATGTTTTCATGGCACTGACCCTGCCTTTCACTGCTAGAATATGATATCTCATCAGCCACCAATTTTTCCTATGCTTCCTTGCAGGAAATATAATCTTTTATTATCTGGAATCCATCAGATATTAAATGAAGTATCATTTGCATCAACTTGTGTGGGTGGCATTGCATAAATGACAATGCACCACTGTCATCTTGAAGAAAAGATACCATCTTGCCATCAATCATTGAACACTGTTTTCCAAAGAAAGCTCAAGTTCTACAGACAGCACATCTCAATCCTCTATAGCTCATACCAATGAAACTGGACGAGCAATCACTGTTTGGAACATGGTTAGTCCAAATAACGTTATTAGCCAGCCGTAATTCTAATGAGTAATAACATGACAATATAAATGAGGTCTTTTTTGTTGGGTCCAGAATGCCATGGAGAAACACTCCTTCTCTAAGTATGCCAAATCCATCCCTGTGAAGTAATTGATAACATTTTCAAATCTAATTCATTTATTTTCTCACCTACCATAAATTACAGCTATTAAACAATTTTAGCAGCAAATTCCCCAAAAAGAAATCAAGTTATATCTTCAAAATTAGATGCTTCCTTTGAATAGTTTTAACTCCACCAGTTGCAGCTTGACAAAATGCTTCCAAGCTATTAACAACTTCTCTGTCGCGATTTTTTTTATGGAGATATGAATTTATTCTAAAATTTGGCATTCTGGGTGCACTGTGCCCCATTTTACGCTTAATTTTTTGTCACATAAGTTTGCATTATAGATCCTGAACTTTAAAATTCTTCGCTTTAATTTTAAATCCACTTTTTATCAAAGAGAGCAGCTTTTTATATATAAATAAAATATCATTTCATGCAATTTTATCATGCAACCTAACAAACCTAGGATTTAATAGTGTTTGTTCATTGGTCTGAAGAATATATCCACTATGTGGTCTTTATAATATTCATTTTGATTTATTCTGCCATTTGTTTATTTATTTGCCTATGAATATACACAAAAGCTAGTCCCAAAATCAATTTTTTTAAATATCCAGGGTGTAAGTGTAAGTTTACGAACACAGTCTGTAAATTAATTCCATACATTCCAAACTCTCCAATAAATCACACAAAAAATAAAAAATAAATAATAGATAATAAACAAAAAAGTACAATATTAAGTCTAAACCCCACAAAAATAGCATAAATTAGAAATTATATTTTGAACTTTTAAACCTGTTGCTCTATACTTATTTTATTAATGACATGCCCCTTAAGACTGCTTCTGTATCTAATTCAATAATTATTTCTTGAAATTAGCTCTAATAATCAACCATGCTATGGAATCGCAAGGTCTGGGAGTTAAACTGCAGTTATGGCTTCAAAAGGAACTCTTTGGAATTCTATCACATGCACAATTTCTTGTAATATACCAATAATATATCAATACTTTATTGATCTACTCAAAAGTTGTATGCCCATAATCTCTTTTCATGTCTAACATTTGAAAGAAATAGCTATTAAGAGACCATCCTGACCCATTTTAATGACCTACAACTGCTTAAAGTTAAAAATATATAATTTTTTGAATCAACAAATTTGATAGCTTCTAAAAGTTATAAATGCCATAAAAACTAATAAAACTAGTCAGATTTTGTTAATTTGGTGTGTACAAGAAACCCTAATGTTTGAATATAAGAACAAGATAAATAGATGAACCTCAGCAGCTGTGATTTTACTAGCTTTGGTTAAAATATGCTTAAAACTGATGTACTTAAAAAGTCAATAACTGGGGTAACAGAAAGCAAACACAGAGCATGTAAAAGAAATTATAAAATTCCTCCAAATCAAAATAACTGAAACAGTTAAAATTATTACTTGAGCTTTGAATTAATCAACAGAAAAATAGTAATCATAATTATAATAAAGGGAGAAGTGCGGGACTGCGTCCCGAATATATTTTATTATCCCATTAGTAAAATAAGTTAGATTACTTTGAATAAATAATGAATGAATATTACATAATTTATCTACTAAATTTCAAAGCTGTTGATTAAACATAAATATTCTTATATATAATGATTGCTTATTTTAAGATTCAGTTTTTAAAATTTTCAAATGTCTACACTTCTGGTTAGTGTTCGTTATATCATAACACTTATTACATTGCTTATATAAACATCCATATATTTGCATCGTTATATAAGGTTTCATTACATTTCACCATAATGCAGTTTATATATAATATCGTCTTTTTTAAATGTATCATGGATTACTTTACTGATTACAGAAGAGAGTGTAACACAGTCTCTCTTCAATTTCTGTGCATATTATCAATTATGATTTTATTTGACATATATCTACATGCATGTATATTTGCATATAATATAAATATGCACACTACACATGCTAGCAGAAAACCACTCTAAGGGTGGTTTTTCTGCTAGTTTAACTATAAGGATTACTATAAAATAGTTCTTTACCTAATTTACAGCCAATCTACGATGGCTGTGACAGGCTCTCTACCTACAACCTTGTCACTCTGGGAACTGCCACCCATAACACAGAGGAGAGGAAAATAGCTATATTCCAGGACATGACCAGCTGCTTCCTTTTCGTGCTGGTATCCCCAGTCTCGGAACTGCCATTTTCCACTACAAAATTCCCTTTTAATTTTTTTTTTATTACAAACAGTATAATTTCATTGAAATTTGTTGAATAAAGATTTTCTTTTCTACTACTTAAATGTTATTTTCATTGATGGAATCTTTTGTTACACTGTTCCATTTAATTCAAATTCTCCAGCTGTAAAAAATATTTTTAAGATAAAAAAAAATTCTAAATGTTTGTAAAATGTATCCTAAAATACTTAAATATTCAGAGTGAAATTTCTTTTTTTAGATTTTATTAAAAAATTTCTTCAGAAACCATAGGATATAAATACTGAAAACAGGTAAAGCATTTTCTATGCCGAAAGAAAGAAATATTTATCAAGTAATTTCCTATGTTATGAAAAATTCTAGATGTTTTCTTTATTTAAAAAAAAAAAAAAAAAAAAAAAAAAATCCAAAAATATTTTCAAAATATTTATATCAACAAAAAAAAAAAAAAGTTATAAAAATAACCAATTTCGATATTCGATATTCTTGATAGAAAAATTCACTCAAATTGTAAGCAAAACAACAACAAAAAAAGAATTAAATCCATAAACAAAAATTAAATACGTTTCCCAATATTTTGAAACAATGCATAAAAGCTATAATACAATCTAGTTGGTGACAAATATCTCCTTATAATATATAACCAGCAATTTCTCTGTCTGTCTGTCCGTGGAAACACGTGTGCGTGTGCGAATGTTTTTTGCGCACGCGTAGAGAGAGAGTGAAAGAAAGAGACAGACTACGAGAGGGGGATAGCGGGAGGGAGAGAGAGAGAGTGAATAGACGCTAAAACACGTGCGCGCGTGCGAATGTTTTTTGCGCACGCGTAGAGAGAGAGTGAGAGTGAAAGAAAGAGACAGACTACAAGAGGGGGATAGCGGGAGGGAGAGAGGGGGGAATTGAGGAGTGCTACAGAAACATATATACATTTCTGTGTGTGTGTAATATATATATATATATATATATATACACACAGAAATATATATACATTTCTGTGTGTGTAATATATATATATATATATATATATACACGCACACAGAAATATATATACATTTCTGTGTGTGTAATATATATATATACTAGCAGAAAACCGCCCGATGGGCTGTTTTCTGCTAGTCTATATATATAAAACAGAAGATGTCTGTCTGTCTGTCTGTCTGTTTGTGTAACCGCATGCATTTCTACATTTTACAACCGATTTGCACCAAATTTCATACATAGGGTTCTGAAATCCGATTACGCGTCATAGGCTATTTTATTTTTCCGTACATCGATTGGAGACGGGGGGGGGGGGGCAGTAAACCGACTTGATGAATGTTGAAGTTGATATCAATCAATGCAACAAAACGTCATAACTGCTTGAGTTGGTATTTGGTTTTCACGAAGCGAGACGTATTGCTTACCCATGGCTTATAAAGGAAGGTGAACACATGAACTTTTACTTGAACTTATCAAGGGGACCCCGGGAGGCGTAAGCCCCTTCGACTTATCTATTGAAGTTCACATTAAGACTGTATTAGTACCTGATAACTTTTGAAGTTTACATTCGATCTTCGTTTTCACTTTCAAAACAATAATCATTGTCGGATGAAATTTCAGAAATGTACACATCTAATTTATTTGAAGATATCTCACTAATATTATCTTTTGTTTCTTGTTCATTTTGAATGTCGTCGTGTGTAAAAACTTCAAAGTTGGTATCGTTACTTTCACAAGCCATGTTGATACAAACAAAAAATCTGTTCTAATTTCAACGTGTTGTTTTAAGTTGTTTCACTATATTAAGAGTTAATTTTTGTGGTAAGGGCCTAATCTCGCAGTAATCTCGAATTGACGAGATTTTGATGACGGTATTGTTTATTTTAGAACGATATTTAAGTGTGGGTGTTATGGCCGGTTTGAACAAATGAAGGGGAAATAATTTCGGCCGGTTTGAATACTATAGGGTTAAAGGAGATTTAGTTAATGTGTTTATGGTCATAAGGTTCCAGTTTATCATGCTGTGATTTTTCGGCCATTTTTGCCTGTATCCTTTCAATGGTTAGTACTTACTTATTGCTATGTTCGAACTGAACAAACAAACTGACACTTATATACCTACCACTGTAGCCACACTATTTAATTTCCTTTGTCACAGGTAGTCCGTACACTGCGTTGTCCGTAACTTAAAACCTGAAATTTGATTGGTACACAAAATCTTGCAAAACATACCCACTTTCTCAGACCACATAGATTTATCACATTTTTTCACAATTTATATCCGTGTTTAGATTTGCTTACTTAAACGTTATTTGTCCACTATTTATGGTTCTCCCTGGTTAATTTTCTAAAAACAATGCCCCTCAAGAAAAGAACTTTCATTGGCCGAATATTTAATGATGCAAGTAGGTCTAAGCGAAGGCGTCTCACCGAAGATGTAAATGCGACTGCGATCAGGCTCTCGCAGAACGCTGTCCAGACGGCAGCTGCAAGAACGGAGGAGGATGACAGTTGGCGTGAACTTTGATGGAACAAAGATGCTGTCGCGACTGCTGCTACTCGCGTGCGAGAGGATGAGGACAACGCGCCGTTCGATGAAGTAGGGACGCCACTGCAACATCCGCTGCTCGCGCTCGAGAGGATGAAGGACGACGCGCCGTTCGATGAAGCAGGGATGCCACTGTTGCTGCACGAAATACTGAAACTATAGAGCAACGACGTGGCCGACTTCTGCAAAGTGAACAGCGGCGATCATCGTTACGTGACATTTCTAGGGCTTGCAATTCATGATGGTTGTTGAAGGCCTTTAACTACGACCCCTCCTCCGACTACGCTGTGCTTGCCTGGAAACCTGCATGTCTACAAGTCCCTTGACTCTATGGCTGATCCGGACAAAGTTAATTACCCTCCCGGATTGCCACCACACTTACTGTGACTTAAGAAAGGTGCCCCTGTTATGCTCCTCAGGAATTTGGAACTCCGAAGGCTTTCCAACGGCACACGTCTGGTTGTCCAAAAGGCGATGCCTCATGTTATTGAGGCAACAATACTTACAGGATGTGGTAAGGGGGATACTGTCTTCATACCAAGGATACCTCTCATTCCTTCCGGTAAAGACATTCCTTTCACATTCAGAAGGCTGCAATTCCCTCTCCGGCTCAGTTTCGCCATGTTGATTAACAAATCACAGGGTCAGACATTGACGGTCGTAGGGCTTAATTTAGAAGAACCGTTCTTCTTCCATGATCAGCTATATGTTGGCTGCTCTCGAGTGGGGAGCCGACATAACCTATTTGCTTTTGCAACTCGCGAGAAAACCCAAAATATAGTCTATAAGGAAGTTTTTTAGGCACCCCATCCGCCAACAAGTAATCACTGTTTTTTTTTTGTATAAGTGCTTATATTTGCTGTATCCATGTGCTATTTTTGTCCTTTTTGACAATACCACGTACGCCTCTGAGGTTGCTTTTGCTATACGTTATAAATGTTCAATGTCTCTGTTTTCCGCATTTATATGTTGCTATTACACTTTGCAATCGATGTTCCGTAGTTTTAACTTAATTAATCTACTTTTCCCTACATCTTATTTACACATTTTTTTGACATTCCAGCGTGATCTTGCCAAGGCCGTTTTTGTGGCCACCGATTGTTACATGCTTTTCTATGTTACCATCTCAAATAACAAGCAAAGCAAATACGACACACCAAAGTGGTGTGAAGGACTTCTTAAGGACCACCACCTCTAATCGGAGTTGTTTTTGCTGACAGCTCTGCCGCTGGGACTTTTAAGATTGAACGATCCAAGGCTCTCTTTAGGGCCACCAACTTTAAATTGTTACCATCAGATTTGTCTTTGCTGGCAGCACCGCCGCAGAGATATTTCAAAGTGATTGTTCAAAGGCCCTCTTTAGGGCCAACACCTATAAATTGTTACTTCTATAGTCGTGTTTAATGGAAGTCTTTTGGTTCATTTGAACAACTACTCCATTGAGAGTTATACAGGGCAACGCCGGGTACCTCTGCTAGTATTTTATAAACTGACTAGACTGTAAATGGACTAACTTAGTAAAAATTAATATTTCAAAATATTAATCAGAATATAAGTAAGTCAGTTTTCATTTGAGCAACAAAGATGAATTGTAAACTGGGGTATGATATGTTTACTTGAGTGAGAAAAAAATGAGTGCTTGCATGAATATATTAACCATTTCATTAACATATTTCTAATGAAAAACACTGCTTATGATTTACATATGATTTTGAAAATAATAAAGATTCTAGAGGAATTTAGCAATATAACTAACTGTATCATTATTAAGCTGGTGTTTGAAACATAACTTATGAATTTTCTTAAAATTATGATGGAAGGTTTTAGATAAATATAAAAACCTTAAAATAAACAGTCTTGTATCATAAAACAAGAAGGCAGTTTCGGGCAGTTTGGTAACAAGAGTTAAATAGAAGAAAGAAAAAAAAAAGGAAAAAAGTATGTTAACAATTAACTCATTTTTATAAACATATAATATTGACTTTAGATTTTTACAATAAAATGGTGTAGAGGCTATATAATAATTGTTCCTACTTTTGGCACAAGGCCAGCAATTACCCAGTGTATTACTGGCACTTTATTTTATCGAGCCCATAAGGATGAAAGGCAAAATTAACCTCGGCAGGATTTGAACTCAGAATGGCAAGGGCCGTAACTCTATGCGTAGAGGCTATATAATAATGTTTCCGAAAAAGAAAAATGTGCAGATATAAAGAGTACATGCAAAAAACAATAGGAATGAGGGAATGTTGTGGGATTAGAACCCATGTGACCTCATAGGTACATCTTCATTCTTATTATCATTTTATACCCTATGTCATGGGTTGGACAGGTGGTTACGGTTTGACTAAGTTTTAGTTTCAGGTTACTGACCCCACAGACAGGTTGACAGCAGTGAAATAAGCTATAACACCCTATAGGGCCACATGTTAAAAAAACATATTTATTTTATCATTAGTTTTCATTCTTTAACACTAAATCATAAAAAATTATATTATTTATTTTTTATCATTAATATAAAAAATAATAATTATGTATAATTATGAAAAGATTTTTTACCCAAACCTTTTTTTAGAGAAGGGCCTCAAATTTCATATGGCTTAGAATCTCAGCAGGTGAAAGTTCTGCCATGATCAAGATACCGTGTCATGCATTTCAATTCTCAAATGATTTCTATAGATGGATACTCTTCCTAATACCAACTACCTCACAGTGTGTACTGTTTGGCTTTTATTGTGGCTCCAGCACTTTCCTGTTGCCAACAAAGGGTTTTCTCTATGAACAAAAGGCTGCCTGTATGTGAAGTGCAATGCTGCATGGGAGAGTGACATTGGGCGTGAATGCAAAGGATATGTGAAGACTTAGGACAAATGAAGTTGCCATACTTCAGTGGATGTTTTTTGTTAATGGGCATGAATAGTGAAGCATTGGTGAACTAAGAGAAAAACTGGGTATAAGAGGAATCAAATGTGGTATGCAAAAGAGAAGGGTGTACTAAATGGACATGTGATACACATGGATGATGATTCTTGAGTGAAGAAGTGCCAAGAGATCCCAATGGAAGGAAGCTGCTATAGAGGAAGATAAAAGAAGACATGAGCAGATGAACAAGAACTGATCTTAAATCGCTGCACCTCACAGAGGAGATGACAAAGGAAAACAATTAGTAGAAGGAAACTGTGCTGGAAAAGACCCATTCAACCAATACAAGCATGAAAAAAAAGAAAATGATGATGATGATTTACACAGTGTACTCTGTGTACTTTACTGCCCAATGAATACAATCTTTTGATTCAGCAGCACCATTATGTATACCAGCAAGCATTGAGTTTTGAAATTGTTTCAAATCTTAGCACAAGTGCACTGTAGGATTTGATTTGACCTTGATTCAGTTATATCACAAAATATCTCTATACTATCTTAGATTAGAGTGATACTACCAAATCTTTTAGCAAATATTTTTAGCAGAAAGCATCTTCTGAAAAGGTGAGCTATTTGCAGAAAATAGGAAAATTCCAGTCTCCAACTAGTAACAAACGCTAATGTTGAAAGATATTATTCACAATAACAAAAATAACTTACCTTTAAACATGGTAAATTATGTATAGGTCAAATGATAGTAGCATCAAATAGATAGAAACATGGGAGGAGGAGGGAATTCCTATAATTATAATTAATCAGAAATATCCTATTACATTTGCAAAAAGGATTTGATAAGGTAAAATGCCGTAATTTTAGAAAGGAAAGTGATTAAATTCTAGTATATTTAAATATTCAAACAAAGAACAAAATAAAATTCAGTAGGATTTGAAATGAAATTAGTGAAGTAACATTAAATCTGGATCAATTATTTTACTATTCATTCAATACTACTACTTAGAGTGGGTGTAAACACTAGGCAGTCCTGACCAGTAGAACCTGCTTCTTCGCAAAAACAGAAGAGCAATATGGTCAAATGTTTCCTGGGATAACGCAAGATAGTCATGAGATAATACACCATTGAAGTGATGTAGGTATTTAAAAAAAATTATTTTTAATCCCCCTAAATGTTAAATTTGCTCGTCAAGATCAGATAAAATGTCAAAGCATTATATTCATCAGTAATGCAAAAATGTGATCACTGTATCATCAAGATGCATTATGTTGTTTTGGGAGACTATCAAGATTCTGGGTATCTTCAGACTATTTCAGAACATACAACTGAGCTATACTAGGTCTGCTGATTATCTGATCTCAGTATTCTTTATCAAGCAATCATCATCATAAATTCCCACAACAGGTGCAATCAGCTGTCGCCACTGATCTCTATCCTCCATCATATTAGAAAGGGTTCAGTGTTGTAGGCTGTCTAGTTTTCAGACCAAAATTTTATTTGTCTGTCACTTCCTCCTCCCTCAACTGTGCCTTGAAGGATGGTTTTAGAGAGGGGGTTGTGGCAGGATACATGACTGTACCAGGTAAGCTTCTGTGTTTTCATTGTTGCAAAAAGTAGTTTCTGTCTACCAGTTTGTTTTGTGCTCTATATATGGGATGCATGTCAAGAAATATTTACATTTAACAATATAGCATAATGTACAACCAAACTCCAAAAACAAATAGTATTTCATAATATGTAGAAATACTAAAGTGGAGGAAAGTGTAGAACACACAAAGTCTACAGCTCAATATAAAATCTAAATAGATGTTACTTTATTTCACTCAAGTCAGTAATGTCTCTGATAAAAGTAACTTCTAACTTTTCCATTCCTAAAACTCATGCTTCATACTAACAAATTTAACCATATTCAATAGCAAGGAGAGCAGTGAGAGTTTGTCAGATTAACTTGCCCATATCCCAATAAATCAAGACGAAAGCATTCCGTGGCATCTCAATGACTCAATGAGTTATATGACATATCATACCATAAAACTTCAGTGATACTATAAAAAGATGTATGTTATTGACTTATAGAAAATTGAATTTCATAAAACAAGGAAAGCTGATTGTTTATTCAAGCTGAATGGCAGTTAAGAGTTTATTTCAAGTAATTTAAAAAAATAGATAACCTAAAATGTGGCTTTGAACAGTAGATAGATAACCTTAAATATACCTCAAGACCTTGGATAGATAACCTTCAATATATCCCTGGACCCTAGATAGAAACACTGAATGTGCCTCTGGACTCTATATTAATAAATTAACTCAGAACAATTTATATCACACTACCATAAATACTGCCCTGCAGATGGCTTCCTGGTAGTAAGTGTATGTATATGTATGTATATGATTATATGCATGAATTTGTACTTGATTTCTCGTTCAAATCTAATACCACATAAGTAATTTCTTGTGAATGACAGTCTACCCTGTCAAGTGGTCATGTTGGTGACATGACAGAAAGCACCCAATCCACCTCATGCTAGTGTGGAAAATTAATGTTAAATGATGATGATGATGATTAACATTTACTAGAAAATAAATACTGACTATATTTGTAGATAAGTTACAGCTTTTTATATAAAAAAAAAGAAGTGAAATGAATGCCAAAACACCTGCATACCTTGCTCTAGATATGAAATTTGCAGCATGCACTTACACACACACACACAGACAAAACAAACACTATGATGATATGTAGTCTCATGAATTTATATATTCAAGCTTTCCACTTTTGAAAAACATGTATGCAGGTCTCTCTATAGGTTGGCTGTAATCCTAAAGTCTCTTCAATGCTACAATGAAATACACTATTTTAATTAATTAATGAAGAATGTTCAGGGATTTACTAAAATCATTATTTCATAACTAAAATAGTAACTTAACATATAGTTCTTATATAAGATTATATTAGATTTTAATTTACATAGGAACCCTTTTAAATGTGGTTGGCATTAGGAAGGGCATCCAACCATAGAAAACCAGCCCAAAATACCCAGCCCACACTGTAAAGTGGACGTGTAAAAGACACGGCAAAAAGCACCCAGCACACAATGTCAATGTGGTTGGCATTAAGAAGGGCATCCAGCCGTAGAAAACCAGCCAGAAACTCTCCTATACGAGCGAGACACTGTCACCCGACCAAATTTGCTTCTAATTGGGACAAACCCGCCTAACCCATGTTAGCATGGAAGATAGACTTTAATCGACGATGATGATGATGGGATCAAAAGGGTTCAACACAAATTTCAAGCAAAGTTGCAGACAGTATTTATAAAAAACAAAAGGCTGAAGTTAAAATATTCTAAACACAAAAGGAGTGCAACTTATATATGATATACAGTATGTAAAAAATAAAAATTATGAGTTGAAGCTATTTTATTAGTAATGCCCCAACGAAAGACAAAACTATATAAACTTTCACTTTACCAATTTCTAAAACAATTTCAGACATCTCAATGTTTAACCCTTTTGTTAACATATTTCTAACGAAATACTATATATTTTGATTAATTAATGAAGAATTAGGGAAGGATTTACTAAAATTATAATTTCATTAAAATTGTATTAGTAACATAAAATATTCTTATGCAAAATGATGTTGGAAAGTTTTTATTTAAGTAGGAATATTTTAAAATGGGTTGTTTTGTTTCACAGAAGCAGAAGAGGTATTAGGCAATTTGGTAACAAAAGGGTTAAATGACTGAATTTTATTTTAGCATTCATATTATCTAAAATTAATAAGTTTACAGGCTCAAGACGCTTTACCCAGCCTAGCAGATAATCTCTAACAACTACTTAAGTAAAAATTGCATTATATAACAATGTTAAACATAACAAAATCAGAATGATAGTTATGGAATAGACTTCCACTGGTTTCAACAATGAGTGTTCCAGATGTTCAATCAATGAAATAAACTGCTAGCGAAACTAACATGTAAGTAGCTGAGTATTCCACAGACACGTGTACACTTAATATAATTCTCATCGAGATTCAACATGAAACTGAGTGACAAGACTGGACCTCTGAATAACAAGATGGGCTTCTAAATAGTTTCTGTCTGCCCAATTTTACTCACAGGGCATGAGTCGACCAAAGGCTATAGTAAATGACACTTGCTCAAGAAGCCAAACAGTGGGATCGAACCCAGGGCCAAACAATAGCAAAGGGAACTTCTTAACTATTTAGCCACATTACTTCCATTAATATTTAAGGGTAGCTTTAAAATTATCCAATATAGGAATCAAGAAAATATAGCGTAACGGAAGATTAAAACATTGAATCCTATGAGACATGGTGAATATCTCAAGAGAGAAAAAAAGAATAACAAAGCAAGGAAAAAAATAGTAGGTAGACTGGCAGAAAACTGAGTTCTGGGGCTTATAGCTAAGAGAGAAAATAACATCCACAGCTAATAACCATCATTTAGAACAAAACTTAGTACATTTTCATAACATAAATCAGACAGCTAAAATGCTTTCAATGAAATTACAAGCCAGTAAGAATTAAAATACTTACAGTATTTATTTTTTTGTCTTACTACACAAGTGCACACACGCGTGTACCCGCATGGATATATGCATATTCATATAAATTAACAGAACAGAAAATATATTTCATTTGTATTATCTAATCCAATATTAATCCAAAATGAAAGCCAATATTAGATGAAAATCAGATAGTAATTTAATAGAAAGTAAAAATGATTTAACATTAGCATATTTATTTGTGGTTACAGTGTTTAGAAAATACCAGCCACCTTGCAAGAAGCTAATCAATGAATGAATATAGCAAGTCTATTGAACAATTGACAAGAACTGATGCCAAAGATAGTACCTCAATTTATAAGGCTTAAAAAAAAAGTAATGAACAAAAGCAATATCCCTCATTTCTGCAAGACATCAATTAATCATCTTTCCAAGATATCACAGCTTCAATAACGCTCCATGATTATTATTATATTAGAAAAAGGGGGTGGGAAAAAAACAAAAAAAAAAAAACATGTTTAATGCTAAAATGATATCAGTATCAACATCAGAGTGAATATGACTGAATCAATAATAGAGTATCAGAGAATAACCAGACTACTAGTCACTCAATTGGTCTAGCCAACCTAAATGAAATTAGGTATCACAGGGTAGGAATAATTTACCACTGTAGGTAGAGGAAGAACTTGTAAAAAGGAGTGTTTCATTATCTTACTGGTTTGAGATCAATTCCACACATAGAAAAAGTTACCTGCTATACACTTCTATCTTATTTCCTTATTCACTTAACCCTATTGTTTACCATATTTCTAGAAAAATATACTGCCTATAATTTTCAAATTATTCTGAAAATAAACATGAATTTAAAGTGACTTGGTATGATAACTTATTATTAAGTTGGTGTTTGGAACAGAACTTAACAAAGGTTCTTAATTAAAATTATGATGAAAGGTTTTTAAGATAAACTTCAACTTTGTATTGTAGAATTAGGTGGATTGGTATAAAAAAAAATGTTAATGTTATGGAAACCAGAGGTGAGCATATGCCCAGTGAACTGCAAACGTCCATAAAAGGATCTGCCAAGTGATATGATATGGTATTATTGACAGATACTTCTTAATTTCCAAATTATTTTTTCCTAATTTTAAAAGAAAATCCCTACCTCTTTTTCAATAGTTGTAAAATGGATAATATGAGTTATAACGAAATAGCAATTGCAGATAAAAATTGTGCATTTGTAAAATACTTTTCTTCATTTTCATAAAATAATTGAAGAATAATCAGAGATTAGGACAACACACATGTGAAAATGTAGCAGTTTTATATGTTATATAATTTCATATCATTCAAACTAGCATGATTTTTAAACTTAAAGCAAACAACAGAATAGAGTAAGATTTGCTACAAGCAATATGTTAATAGTAGTCATAACCAGAAGGACTGAGTTGTAGACAAAAATAACAATAATAATGATTTCTAATAATAATGATAATAAAGATTATAGAAAAGAAGTAACTATGCTAAGATGCTAAGTATAATAGATAAAAACAAAATTCAGACAGTTTTGGAAAAATATAGACATCATTGTTGTAGCACAGATGATGTAAAAATAATAATAATAATGAAATAAGACAAGTGATAGAGATGAAACACAGATGAAAGCAAGATGAAATACAGATGAAAGGAGATGAAATACAGATCAATGAAGAGAAAGAGGAAAGAAAAGATAAGAGAGTGGAAAAGAAGGGAACACAGAAAGGAGGGGATCCTGACGACTAATCAATTTGGTGATTTACAGAAAAAGCAATTATAGATTGAAAAATACAATAGTGTAGTTAAATAAAACTTGAGGTGTCAGCAGATTAGGGGATTGGAAGCAAATTAATTTAAGGCTGTTATAATATAGCTTTGTAAGAAATTTTAGAACTTGCTTTGACAAAGACTTTTGTAGAAACAAAATCTAGAGTCAAGTGGGTAAGTAGTGCCTTCTACCATAGCTTCAAGTCAACCAAAGCCTTGTGAGTGACATTTGGTAAACAAACATTGTACAGAAGCCCACCAGAATAAATATATATATATATGTCTTGATAAGGACTACTGTAGCAATCTAAAACATAATTTGGAGCCAAGTGGGTAAGGTCCTTCAACCATTGCTTCAAATTGACCAAAGTATATGCATATCTGGAGTGTCTTTGATCAGAGTCATTTTGGACATGGCCACCCTGTCTTTTTAAGGGTATATCTAGGATTATGTTAGTCACTACCTGTAAATTGGATGCCATTTCTAACAGGTTCAGCAACCAAGCAGAGACTCAGCCTTCATATGTATGTTTGTTTGTTTTTTTCCCGTACTTACAATACAATAACACTAATAATACATAAAGATGGATAGACAAATACATACTTTTCCAAATATGCAATACCATGTAAAAGTAAGCACTGGAAAATGATGCGAGTTTGCATTAAGAAAAGTCATTACAGAGTTGTATTTTTATTAATCTACTTATATATATAACCAGCAATTTCTGTCTGTCTGTCTGTCTGTCCGACAGTGGAAACACGTGCGTAGAGAGAGAGTGAGAGTGAAAGAAAGAGACAGACTACGAGAGGGGGATAGCGGGAGGGAGAGAGGGGGAGAGAGAGAGAGAGTGAATAGACGCTAAAACACGTGCTACAGAAACATTACCTTCCCCTCTCCACTGACTTTGGTCACTGAGGCCGAGGGAATCGCGCTGAGCGCGTCATAATGACGTAATGCAGACATACAGACAGATATTATAAGGGCGCAACGTTATATCTATGTATCTATCTAAAAAGAAAGACTAAGAATTATATAGAGAGAACGCTAAATCGCCTAATGCGGTCCCTAGGGCATTGAAAATTTGAAATAATTTTTGCTCAAAACACTCACAGGACCATAAGTATTACATGTCTAAAGTTTGAAAACAATCGGTTGGATGGTTCTCAAGTTTTAGTGAGCTGACAGACAGACATTCTCTGTTTTAGATATATAGACTAGCAGAACCCCCCCCCCCCCCCCGGGTGGTTTTCTGCTAGTCTACTATATAAATAGCAATTTCTGTCTGTCTGTGTGTATCTGTGTATAACCGGTTGGTGCCTACACCAGTGATCCGATCCTGATGAAACTTTACACACATGTTAAGCTAATATTCAGAAACAGGACTGATTAATTGGATTTCAATAATGGAACCCCTGGGGACATCTTTACAATGGAGGAGGAAAGAGAAGATGTTTCAGTGAGAGAGGGGAAAGAGGAGATACTACTACTGTATGCTAAACCCTCCCTCCCACTACTCCTCTTCCTCCTCCCACAATTCAGTCCTCCAAAACGAGGCAACAACTTATTAGAAATGAGTTTATTTTGTCAATATTTCGAGGTGTCGGATCATGGGAAAATTGTTCTTGGTATATAAACGTGTGCATTCCCTATTGAATTTACATTACACGGATTGGATTTTCAATAAAACCCATTTTAATGACTTTATGTTAGAGTACTATATCTAAGCAATTCCATTTCTTAACACTTAAATTCCAAGTTTTGAACTTATTAACTTAGCATTACAGCCCACATGTACACTTACAATGTCAGGATGCAGAAAGCCAACCGAGTCATTAGCAATTAACAGTTTCACTGCTTATTTGCTTAGCGACACAGCTCATCAGATGACCCCCACCCCCTCCTTGGTTAACTACTACTGTCAAGCTTCTGAAGTGCGCTGAATCGTTACTTTGCGCCGTTTTTGCAGTTACCTACAGAACTAACATTTAAAATCTTTTGATTTTCCTATCACCCAACTTACTGAATTGCTTCAGTCATTCGAAGGGCTTTACAAATGGCGATATACAGGGTGCTTGAACAGTACCTGAATATGTTCACTCGGTTATAATTTCTTCAATAATTGCGATAACTTCCTCAATTGTTCTGTGTTTGTTCTTGGGCGCTAAGGCAGTAAGTTTGCTATTCTTATACATAAGTTTGTTACTCTTTGAGCTCAAACTTCCCCAGCTTATTCTCTCTGAACGGAGAAAGCTTGATGGAAGAAGGACTTATGACAAACAGCTATTGATAGTTCCACACAAAAAATTGATCTGCCATAAACACACCTAGCAAAGGTTGCTATTGAAAATCCAGTGTGGGTACCCAGGGTTGCTAACATTTTCAGGCACACTCTGGGAACTGCAAATAACCTCTTTCCTGGGTATTACCAGATACTCCAGCTAGTATATATATATATATATATATAAAGAAAGTTTACCAATATCTTGAGGCATGGGGATCAGAGAAGTGAAGTGTTCCGCATTGCAAGGCAGTGTGTCAGTGTGAATTGGAATGTTGTTGGGGAAAAGTGTGTTAGAAATGACACTGGTGCACTTTCAAAAGAAATGTTACTATGAGAGAGTGATGAATGTACAGAATGAATGGGAGGAGAGACTACTCCTAACTTATCCAACCGAAGAACCAGCTATTGAAGTTGACAGTTATAGAGTCAAAGAAGCAATCAAGGAGATGAAGAATGGTAAAACTGCAGGACCCTCAGGGATAGTTGCTGAGATGCTAAAAGCATTGCGAGAAGTAGGAGTTGAACTAGTAACCCACATAGTTAATCAGGTAATACAGAATGGAGTCATACCCAATGACTGGTGCAGCAGACCAATCATAAATTGTTACAAGGACAAAGGTGGTGCTCTAGAAAGGAGCAACTATAGAGGAATTAAACTAAAGGACCAAGTTATGAAACTGATGGAAAGAGTTATAGCACTGCTAATTAGAGAAAAAGTCAAATTAGATGAGATGTAGTTTGGTTTCATGCCTGAGAAAAGTATTAGAGATGCCCTCTTTTTAGTGAGAAATTCCTAGCCGCTATATTTAGCTTTTGTTGATCTAGAAAAGGCCTTTGACAGAGTACCTCCATCTATTATCTGGTGGTCTTTAAAAAAAATTAAATGTAGCAGGATGAATGTCTTGTGAGAGTAGTACAAGCCATGTATAGAGGAGCTGTCAGAAAATGAGAGTAGGAAGTCAGTTTAGTGAGGAATTCAAAGTAAAGGTGAGAGTTCATCGGGATTCAGTTCTTAGCCCACTGCTACTCATCATAGTTCTCCAGGCTATAACAGTTTGGGAACTTCTGTATGTGAACGATCTGGTCCTTATAGCTGAATCTATAAAAGAACTAGAGAATAAGTTCTGACTATGGAAACAAAATTTGAAATCAAAAAGCCTGAGAATAAACTTAGCCAAAGCTATAGTGCTAGTAAACAGGAAAGAAGATAGGACACAGATTCCTTCAGGAAAGTGGCCATGCTCAATATGTAGAAAAGGAGCAGGCATAAACTCAATGTAAATCTTAGATACACAAGAGATGTAGTGGGATACCAGGTAGACTAACAAGAAGGGAAGACATTGTATGTAAAAGATGCACAGGGGTAATCGAAGGAAGAGCGTCAGTGATATAAACCTTTTCCAATCACATGAAAGATCCATAGAAGTTGTTGATAGCTTCTGCTATCCAGGTGACTTAATTAGAAGCATAATAGCTAGAATAAGGATAGGATGGAAGAAGTTTAGGGAGCTACCCCCAACTGATTTTTCCTTATGTACAGAAGGACGACTGTATGTCACCTGTGTGCTAAGTGTAATGCTGCATGGTAGTGAAACATGAGAAGTGACTGTAGAGGACATATGTAGGCTGGACAAAAATGAAGCAATCATACTTCATTGGATGAACTGTAGGAGAAACTGTGTTTAAGAGGATTCTGAAGTGGTGTGCAAGAGAGAAGACTCAATTGGTATGGTGATGTGATGCACATGGATGATGATTGCTGAGTGAAAAAGTGTCAGGAAATCCAAGTAAAGGGAAGCTGCAGTATAGGTAGACCAAAGAAGATCTGGGCAGAGCTGATCTCAAATCACTGAGACTCACAGAGGAAATGATGAATGTCACGTGTCGAAAGATGCTGCGCTGAAAAGGCACTGTTCAACCAATGCAAGTGTGGAGAAACAAAAGTAAAAACAATGATGATGATTATATATATATATATTGTCTGAGCAAGCTCGACCAGATGGTGTTGATGTGTGTACACATATATATATATATAGAAATAGAAATATTATATATATATATATATATATATATATATATATATATATATATATATATATATATATAAAGTAAAAAGAAACAACAAAAGCAAACAAGAGTACATTGAAAAAATATTAGTTTAACGCTTGATATAGTGAAGAAGTGTCTTTATGTTTTGGACACTAGCCCTTCATCTGAAGATAGAATGAAAAATAAAGGATGAAATAAAAAGATAGAGAGTGAGAAGAGGAAGGAACGCAAAAAACATTTTTGAGAAAAAGCAACATGTATGTATTCAGTCAACTATATATATATATATAAAATACGTAGTTTAGAAAGCCACAACAATGCAGATGGGAAATCTCGAGGTAGGAAGTGAATGATAGATAGGAGAAATAGGAGAAAGTGAAAATTGAGAGAGACAAAGATGAAAACAAAACAAAGGTAAAAGGGTTACCGTAGTGGAGATTTAATCCCAATATTTCGGGCTCACGCCCATCAACGGGGGGAAAGTTCCAAAAAGGGGGGGGAACAGGCTAAGCCGGAGAAAGTTGTGATGTCGTTAAAACAGGAATGCCGTTATGGGGAGAAAATTTAAATGAGGGGAAAGAATGCGCGTGCGCGTGATAGGCTGTGGCAAAAGCTACTGACCAAATGGGTTAAATCAAGAGGGTGCGCTAGCGTGTGAAAGCCGTAAAATATGTGTGTGTAGCTGTGTGTGTATATGTGTAAGTGTGTATATATGTAAGTGTGTATATGTGTGAGTGTGCGTGTGTGTGAAAGATAGTGGGCTGTAGAAGCTGGAAATCAAAGGGTGTGAAAGGTGGTAGGTTGTAAAACGTGTGCGTGTATAAATATAGATGTGTGTGTGTGTATGCGTATGGGTATGCATATACGTGCGTGTGTGTGAAAATAGCAGGCCGTAAGGGCTGTGAATGGTCACTATGGTTAAATCAGCCATGTCAGCTCATTTCTCTCAGCCCGGTTGTTAAGTGGGGGTCTGAGGTTCTTAATAATAAGTGCTTCCTTTATCCTTAAGAATCCGATGCTGCATTCAGTCGCTAGGACTGTGACCAAGGGTCTACCCTGTGGGTTTCCGCATTTAAGGATGTGTTTACGGAAGGAAGATGCGTTGGTGTTGATATGTTCCTTGATACGAACATGTAGGGGTCGGATGGTGCTGCCTATGTAAAACTTGTTACATTTATCGCATTGAATCTTATATACGACATAGGTGCGTAGGCAATCTGCCCCCGTATCGGGCAGTTGCTGAGGGAACACGTCCCATCTGACTCGTCGGGTTTGTTGGAGAGGCATCTTCGCAGCGAAGGTCCTGTGTGGGCCAAATGTATGTCAAGTCCCTCCGTCCGTATGGCCCTGCGGATGGTGTTCGTGGTATATTCACTCAGGTGGGGGATTTTAAAGAAGCACCTGCTTTTATTTAAGTTTCTAGTGGGTGTCTGTCCATTGGGTCTGGGGTCTCTAATTCCGTTAATCAGTCGCTTGGGATATCCATTAGACTTGAGTAGATTACGGAATTGCGTGGTATGGGTGAGACCACCCATCGGGTCGCTGCATCTGTTAGTGATCCGTGTCACTTCATTTAGGACATAGCCTCTCTTAGCGTTGTATATATATATATATGAGAGAGCACAGCTCTGATACTATGGACATGGTTAGAATGTTTCAGGAAAGAATCGCTGAACAGATTTTAAGGGCAAAACCAACTGGCTGGAGACCGAGGGGTAGACCTCGAGCAAGATGGTTGGATAACATCAATGAGCTTGGCTGGTCTCAGTTGTGTAGCAACATCATCGTCAACTTCTATAAGGGCAAAGAAGATCTAGTAGAAAGGGGAAATTACGGAGGCTTCAAACACTTGGATCGGTTTATAGTGTTTACAGAATAGTGTTTATGATATGTTGGAATTCGTGAATGGAGAGATGTTAGTTAAGATAAGATCTTGGGCACAGCAGATTCACTGGCCCGAGTCCTTTGGCCCAGCTGTAGCAGTACCTTAACAGACTAATGACTGTTAAAGCCAGGCATTGACTGACAACTGTCTCAGAGACCAGCAGAGTGAGAGGAAGGCAAGAGAAAGAAACTGAATTTGAGCTGGGCTTAATTAAATACCCATGTTTCATGATAGCTATTTCCAATTATGTTGTTATAGTTATTTTGGTCTACATTTCAAAATCCACGGAATTACCAGTGATAATTTCACAGTCAAAGCTTAACTCCTTTCTCTAACAAACTGTGGTGACTATTTTAATACTAGTTTCTCTTCCAGCATTAATTATGTCATCCAGGTAACAGAACAAAAAACATCTCGTTACTTTGACAAACTACTTCAAAATGATTTCTCTCTCTCTCTCACTCCAAAATCTGCGAACCAGATCAAAATCTTGGATTTTCTCACAGCTAGCACTAATATAAAGCTTTCAATTCCTCATGATAATTTTAGTTGGTGATTTTATGGGGAAAGTTAACCAGCAGGAGACCCAGGGGTAGACAATATCCATAAGTTCAGTTGGTCTTACTTCTGAAGACAGTTGCTTCTGACAAGACTCTCTGGAAGGCATGTCTGAGGATTCTCCACCCATGACCATTTTGAGACAAAAAAGAGGAAAGAGAAGAAAAAAGAGGAGAAGGAAGAAGAGGAGAATTTTAATATTTTAACATTTCTCCAGGCTCTCCTACTTTACACAACTGATAAAAAAAAAGTAAAACATTTTGCATCTTCGATGCAATTATCATTTTTGTTACTTCTCAACTATAACTATTTTATACCATTCATTCTCCAATTGCTGGCTACTTTGATCACCACCAGCAACACTTAAGTCAAATATAATAAAGTCTTTCCAACACCTCAAACTCCTTAGTCATTCAAACACAGCAGAAGGTTGGACTTTTGCCAATTTTCTACAGATTAACACTGGCAACAAAGAAATTTCTATCATAACCCTACCAAAAATACAATCAACAAACCCCTCCTAGGTGTGAGACAAAATACAGTTTTCATTCATCATATTGCCAACTGCAGTCATGCATTTTCTTCTTTGCCAAATGTATCTTTACCAACTTAAGATATCTTTCATTGCTTATTACACTACTCTATTAGCAGCACTTTTTGTACATCCTGATTTGATATGTTCAACACCTAATCTGCTTGTTTGTATGTATATGTGTGATGTCCGAATGAGTATCCTCCACCTCTAACTATTTTACCTGCTGCCTCTTAGTCCTAGCCGAGAGGATGGAGAATACGTTACCCTCAGAGGACGGGGAGGGAGACACACTAGAACAGCCACTCCGCATCATGGGGCTCGCACCTGTGGGCAGCCAACTCCACTCCAATACTCATGAGCAGAGATGTGGTCTGGAGGCCAAGCACTGTAGCCACCAGTCTCTAACCAAACAGAGTTTATTCCAATATTTTACTTTTTTTGCAAATGCAGTACATCATGAGTTTCTTCAGACTCTACTGTTTTACTATTTCATATAATGTCATGTAGAGGCTGTATTTCAGGCTTATCAAACCTACTGGCATAGATGACAAACTAACAAGGGATTCTCTGTTTAGTTGCACAACCTGATGAAAATAGCAGCAAAATCTTTTTCAAATTACATTCTACCATTTTAAATCCATTCTTATCAAATTTCTTATGAAATACACTGCCTAGGTGTTTTAATTACTTTTGATTATAATTTATAAATAGGAGGAATTTAATGAAATTTTTATTAGTAAGCTGATATTTAGAACATTATTCAACAAAAGTTTCTTTAACAAAATTGATAGAAGGATTTAATATAAGGATAAATATTTTAAAATTAATTTTGTATCATAAATCAATGGTGGTTTCAGGTGGCTTGGTATCAAAAAGGGTTAACAAAAAAAAAGAGTTGACACTTTATATAATGTAATCCAAGATACACTACAAGACAGGATGTTCATGGCTGGAATACCTTTCATTCCATGTCTGATTGAAATATGACTGACCTAGGACAACAACATTAATAACAACCAGCATAGACTTTTATAGTTGTATACTCAGAAACTTTATGACCATTGCAAATTTTGTTATTTAAATAATTTAAATATATCAACCCTTTCATTACCATATTTCTAATGAAATATGCAGTATTTTGATTAATTAATGAAGAATTTGGAGGAATTTACTAAAATTATTAACTACTACATTATTAAATTAGTATTTGTAAACAAATGCTTTAATTTAATTAGGAACCCTTTGAAATGGGTGCTTTTGTTTCATAGGACCAGAGGTGGTTTTGGGGGCAGGTTGGTATCAAAAGAGTTAAAATTATTACATTCACCAGTATAATGGGAATAATAATTTTGAAATATTCTAAGTCAAAATAAAAATCTCTTGAGTTCAGTATGGGCTGAAGGAAAAGTTAAAGTAAAAAATTTGCCACTAGAAGATAATCAAAAAGCATATTCAACCATAATAATACACCATGTTTCTGTAACTCTTTAAAATTTACACACACAATGCATTTCCCATATCAGTTATGCTGCTATAATAAGAAATTTGCTTTCCAATCACAAGGTGTTAGGTTCTAACCCTTCATTTATCCTTGCAAATAGTTATTTATCCAATTATTTATACATTTAAACCTGTATGTCATTTATACATACTCACTGAACATTTATGTAATCATATCCTAGAAATGAATTATAGGAATATTATCTTATTTCCATGTGTCACTAATCAACATAACCTATTCAGTTTCTCTTATGCAAATTTCCTAGTTTTTATTATTGTTTATATATCCAATAATCCTGGTACATATGACATACCAATCCTAGACTAAAAAGATTAAATATGTTCAATGCTATTGTCGTCATTATTGATGGCATAAGTTCACTTGTGATCCAAATATAATGTAAGTAAAAACAAAATATTAATTTAATAATTTAATCTTTGTTACAGTAACGACTTTTTTAAAAATTACAAATAGAATAATTTGAAATTTTATCTTTAATATTTATGTCACAAATTAAATGCTTATGATAAACCTCTTAACTCTGATTTAGCCAAAAATAACTAAAAACATGTTTGTTATAATAAATGTCTATAGTATCTCTACTAGAGAACAGATTGTTGTGAACATTTGCTGTATTAATGTAAAGACTTTAATTTTTGATGTGTTACAATCATAATACAGATTTGTACTTTTTAAGATGACTTGCTTACACGGTTTCATGTGATACAGGATGTTAAGAGCTAATAATAATCGATCCATGATAGTAAAAAATGGATAAGATTACACAGCAATATATACAAAATTAATACACATTCAAACTTATGGACTTATATACATACATACCTCTACACTCCTTTATAACATCTAGATAAATACAATAGAAAAATAGTTTTTTGACAAAATTGAAAATATATTTCAACTCTTCAAATACAAAAAGAAATGAAAATAGAAAAAGGAAATGCAGCTTCTAAAGAAAATCTATGGTTAAACCATAAAATAGCAAATTCATATTTCATCAGCAAATACCTTCAAGATATGTCATGGACAAATGTTATGCTCATATGATATATAAAATCATAGGAAAACAAAACAAGATATTTATAGTTAACTGTGGAATAAAACACAGCATTAATTTCACTTTCACGCACACACACAAAACATTTCCATTCAAGGATTAAAAATAACATCTAATTGAACAGACATTTATTTTGGTAACAGAGAAAATATAAATGAAGGCAAAAATCAACCAGAAAATGGTATCCTCCACTGGTTATTGATATAAAAATAATGTCAATATTGAAAATTTCAATTAAAGGAAAGTATATGTATGTATGTGTACCCACATGTGTGTGTGTATAAGTGTGCAGGGTTTAAGGAAACTTTAGAACTTAACAAATCTTTGAGGCAGGTGTCATGACCCAGTGTTTCATAGTCTCTGAGTCTGAAAAGCATTTGTGATAGCTATTTTTTAACATTTTATGTAAGTGCATGTAGCATTTGGCACACAATGTAAACTTACTGCACAAAGTTAGATTTAGAACTACACAGGCAGGGATAAACGGCATGTTAAAATAGCGAGCGTGTGCATGTGTGTGTGTAAATATATCATCATTCTCCTTTTTACATGTCTGCAAGATGTCTTTTCTGGCAAGTTTTTCTATGGTCAGATGCCTTTCCAGGAATCAACTATCTTATTGTAAGTACAGTATATGCCACTAACATTTTTATAGTTTTGTAGGGTGAATTGCTAATACTAACCTTATTTTAAGTCTGAACTATATATGCATTCACTATCGATAAGATAGTTACTTTTTTTTTTAAGAGGCAGGGTCATTTATTTCTTAAAAGCTCTTTTGAGATTGAATTTATTTTCATTAAGGTATAACCATGACTAGTCCGAGCTGAGGATCCGCTAAGGTGAAACAATTGTTCTCGGTATGGTGAACTGTTGTGTTACCACTTCGACATATATATATAGAAATATATACATATATATATCATCATCATCATCATTTAACGTCCATCTTCCACGCCTGCATGGGTTTGGACGGGAGTTTTCCCACTTGAGGCAAGAGTGGTTGTCTTGCTCGCATAGGACTGTCTGGCGGGTTTTCTACAGCTGGGTGCCCTTCCTAACACCAACCACATTTACAGCGTGGGACTGGGAGGTTTTTACCATGTTGCCTACACGGCCACATTACAGCGTGGACTGTGTGTTTTTTTGTCGTGACACCTACACGACCTCATTTGTTTCGGACTGGATGTTGTGCTACCAACATAACTTTACATTGAAAGGGGTGGTGTGGATGGGGTGGGGGTAGTGGGACGGGGGTGTATTTGTTAGAGGTGCCTACTGACTGTAGTAGGTTTCACTTTGTACTTAGGTAAGGTGGGTCTTCTGTATTACTGTGTAGCGCCAAAGATCTCGGTCCAGTGACATTGTCTTGGAGAGGTGTAAGTGTGTGAGGACGGAATTTATCAAGTCGTCCCAGGCTTTTCTGGGTCTGCCTACTCCGTGGCTACCGTCTATTTTTATCGCCCTGCACTTTGTTATACATCTGTCGTCTTTCATGCTCATCACGTGACCATACCAACGTAGTCTTCTCTCGAGTAAACAACATCTGATCCCTCATTTCTAATTTTTCCCTTAGTTCGTTTATGCTTTGCCGTTCACGTATATTACTATTATACATATATATATGTATATATGTATGTATATATCATCATCATCAACGTTTAACGTCCGTGTTCCACGCTTGCATGGGTTTGGACGGGGGTTTTCCCACTTGAGGCAAGAGTCATTGTCTTGCTCGCATAGGACTGTCTGGCTGGTTTTCTACAGCTGGATGCCCTTCCTAACACCAACCACATTTACAGTGTGGGGCTGGGAGGTTTTTACCGTGTTGCTTACACGGCCACATTACAGCGTGGACTGTGTGTTTTTTGTCGTGACACCTACACGATCTCATTTGTTTCGGCCTGGATGTTGTGGCACCAACATAACTTTACATTGAAAGGGGCGGTGTGGATGGGGTGGGGGTGGTGGGACGGGGGTGTGTTTTGTTAGAGATGCCTACTGACTGTAGTGGGTTTTACTTTGTATTTAGGTAAGGCGGGTCTTCTCTATTACCGCCAAAGGTCTCGGTCCAGTGACATTGTCTTGGAGAGGTGTAAGCGTGTGAGGTCGGAATTTATCATGTCGTCCCAGGTTTTTCTGGGTTTGCCTACGCCGTGGCTACCGTCTATCTTTATTGCCCTGCACTTTGTTATACAGCTGTCGTCTTTCATGCGCATCACGTGACCATACCAACGTAGCCTTCTCTCGAGTAAACAACATCTGATCCCTCTTATTTCTAATTTTTTCCTTAGTTCGTTTATGCTTAGCCGTTCACGTATATTACTATTACACATCCAGCGGAGCATGCAAGCTTCGTTCCTCTCTAGTCTGCGTATATCCTCTGCACACAATGCCCAGGTCACTGCCATGCAGCATTGCTGTTCGTATGCAGGCATCATATAACCTGCCTTTCATTTTTAGGGAGAACCCTTTAGCGGCTAATAGTGGTATAAGCTCTCTGAACTTTTTCCATCCAGTTCTGACTCTAGCTACTGTACTTTCAGAGCACCCTCCCCCACTGCTGATTTTGTCACCCAGGTAACGGAAGCTGTCCACTATTTCTATAGAACCCTCTGCGCAATTGAAAGAGCTAGTATTTTGTGGGCACTTGCTGCTACTTATTGCACCAGAGCACCGGCCACATGTAAAATCTATGTTCTTAGTTAGCTTACCTGTGATCCCACTACATCTTTTATGCACCCATACTTTGCATTTGGGACATAAAATGGAGTTTCTACCTACGCCTTTCCTACACACTGAGCATGGCCACTTCCCGGAAGGGACCGCCACCTTATTCTCTTTCCTACAAACTAGAACTTTAGTCTTAGCCAGGTTAATTTTAAGGCCTTTTGATTCTAGGCCGTGCTTCCATGTTTGGAATTTCTTCTCTAGCTCGGCCATTGATTCAGCTATGAGCGTTAGATCATCTGCGTATAGGAGTTCCCATGGGCAGCCGGTCTTGAACTCCTCTGTTATAGCCTGAAGGGCAATAATAAATAGTAGGGAGCTAAGAACAGAGCCCTGATGGACACCAACTTTTACGCTAAACTCTTCACTATATTCGTTGTTAATTCTAACCTTGCTGACTGTTTCTTTATACATGGCTTGTATAGCTCTCACAAGCCATTCGTCAACACCTAGTTTTCTAAAAGCCCACCAGATAATGAAGAATATTAATTATTTTACCACAGTTCGTCCTCATCGATTTAAAATAATAAATCGACAAAAACTAGCTGCGCTGCCAAATGGCTATGATGTTTATACATATTTAAATTTCAAAATCAAACCTGTTCCGTAGATAAGTTTAAACCTTAAAATCCAAACATGTTTCGAGATGAATAAGTGTATAAGTGTAGGAATATCATGCCACTGCTCTCCTCAGTAAACATCCAGAGACAATTGATAAGCTTCACTTCTAAATAATTTAAAAGACTGTGTGACGCACATGGGTTCACAGATTCAAGCTAGTCTCATAACCGTACTGCTAGAAATAACAGTCGTATATATGAGGCGAATTTCAGCTGTATATACATATGTATATACATATATATATATACATATACATATATATATACATATATATATATATATCAGAAGCCAGAGGCCTATACTATCGCTTGCCTGGTTGCCTTTCGATATATGATGGATGGATGGACTGCGGAATCCTGGAGAGTGGAGGAGAGAGAGACTAATTTGCATAGAACGTGAGTCATTGTACGCACCGGTTCAGCGGAGACGATAAAAACGAAATTTAATTTCGTTTCGTTATTCGTTTTTATCGTCTCCGCTGAACCGGTGCGTACAATGACTCACGTTCTATGCAAATTAGTCTGCCCACTACTGATTTTCATAGAAAAAGCATATAACGATATGTGCTTTTACAATTCTCCAGAGAAGCTGGAAAGATAGGTATATATTGCTGATGAGATGTAATAACATCGAAACTAGTCCAATATTCCTGTCTGGCTCTCTGGAGAATAGAGGAAATGTGTTTCCTTGAAAACTCGTATGACTCTAAAACCCGGTTCGTCTGTTTACATACAGACTAGCTGGACACTCACTGTAAAGTGTCTAGTGAAAAGCTCGGTACATGTACATATGTATACATATGTGTATTTATATGCATACTAATACTTCCGTATACATATATAGATGTACACTTTAACTTAATTGTTTATATATATATACATATACATATATATATATACATAAATATATATACATATATATATATACATATATATATATACATATATACATATATACATATATATATATATAATCATCATCATCATCATCGTTTTACATCCGTTC
>CAXHJY010001040.1:90000-92500 GCA_964016885.1 Eledone cirrhosa
GCTATAAAAATTTAAGTATACATATATGTGTATATATATACACATATATATAGAGTCTATATTAATTTTAACAATACTATTCTTGTCTTTACTCTACATGATTATCTATCAAGCAGAAATAGAGAACAGATTTCAATATATTAAGCAAAAAATCTTCAACAGCACTATCAGGCGTACTCTGGCAACTTAAGCTAGATAACGTTAGATATTCGACGGCTTGGAATATAGTCTCAAGAGGGATTCCTTTTAATTCATCCTCTGAGACATGTGACCTCTGCGCAGAGGAGATATTCTTTATACTAAAATCTAAAAATTCCCTTAATCTACGGACAAATTTATTCAGTTGCTGCAAACAGATTAAATTCAACTTTTAAATATAAATTTAAATTTAAAATGTAGTATATTTAGTTTGATTTATAATTATTTGGGAAACTAGCCGATAAATCTTTCGATTTCTTCTTTTTATTTTTTTATTTTTATTTAAACATTCTTCATGAAAAATTAAACTACCCTAAAAGTTGATGCTCCAAATATTTCGAATAAACGTTACACTAGATAAACTTCTATATTAAATATAAGAACACATGTAGACCAAATGGCCATCCTAAACTTTTTGAAATGATTTTTGCTAGACGCGATTTGATAAATAATTTTTAGCTTTATCTGTTTTCGACTCTGATGCTTATAATGAACTTGGCAATATATTGTCAATTAATTTTGAAGGGTTGATCTTTGTGGTTTATTTTTATTATTGTAGTATTTTCTAATATTTTTATTTTTAATATGTAATATTTTTTCGTAATATTTTTTAGTTTTCTATTTTATTATTATTTATTATTATTATTATTATTATTATTATTTTTTTGTTTTTGTTTCTGATATTTTTTATTAATATATTGAAATCTGTTCTCTATTTCTGCTTGATAGATAATCATGTAGAGTAAAGACAAGAATAGTATTGTTAAAATTAATATAGACTCTATATATATGTGTATATATATACACATATATGTATACTTAAATTTTTATAGCACAATGAGAATGTTCTCCGTGTGAAATTGGGGTTTGCAGAGTTGATCACGTAAATTCACATCGATGTTTGTAGTTATCATATAAACATGAATTTTTAAAACTAAACATAAGATCATTACTTTTCACACATTATGGATACGTGTCTCATTCAGGAATACTGATATTTACATTATAGTGCCTGGTTTTTATACATACTAATACTTCTACATTAAAACATAGGGTTTTTATGCCTCGCCTATGTCTGGTTACTTTTCATTTTTCTCTCTATATAACAGCTGGTTTCTCTCCTAACCACATATATCTCCCTTACATTAATACTAGAGCTAAATAAATAAATAAATAAATAAATGTATCATTGATACGTTTATTCAACGGATGTCCAACTACCTACTTTTCTCTATATATATCTATCTCTATCTATTTCCTCTCTCTCTATATATCTCTCTCTGTTTCTTTACATGAAGTTCTTCTCTTTATCTATCTTTCCATCTCTCTATTTTGTTACATGCATTTCTTCTTTTTCTTCGTTTTCTTTCTTTCTTTCCTTCTTTCTCTCTTTCTTTCTTTCTGTTTACAATTTTCACTGCCATATCAACTTTTCAAATACAAGTCGATGTTGAACGGTATGTCAAATCTATTTATCTATAAAACTGTCTATATTGTATTTTGTCTGAGGAAGGCATAGCATATTGTTAATATGATATCCCTGAAATATATATAATGAAATAAATATGGTTTTATAAATATAGTTTCCATTTATTTAATATCGTATATACATATATATATATATATATATATATATATATATATATATATACATATATACATATACATATATATATACATATATATATATCATCATCATCATCATCACCGTTTTACGTCCGTTCTTCCACGCTAGCATGGGTTAGACGGGTTGTCCTGTTGTGGGCAGTGTCTGGTCGGCTGACCATGCCTTGCTCATACAGGAACTGATCTGGCTTGATTTCTACAGCTGGATGCCCTTCCTAACACCAACCTCATTTACAGTGAGTGCTGGGTGCTTTTTCGTGGCGCCTACACGTCCACTTTACAGTGTGGGCTGGGTGCTTTTTTGCCGTGGCACCTCCACGACCACCTTGCGGTGGGGGGGGGGGGGGGGCATATCGTTTATATGCTTCAGCATGTACCCATGGGAGGTCGGGTACCCTGTATTACTGCGTGACGCCAGAAGTCACGGTCGTGTGTCATTGACTTTGAGAGGTGTAGTTGGGTAAGGTCGGCTTTTATCACCTCATCCCAAGTCATCTTGGGTCTCCCCACTCCGCGGTTTCCATCAACTTCTAGTGCTCTGCACCTTTTTATGCACCTGTCATCCTTCATACGCATCACATGTCCATACCAGCGTAACCGCCTCTCCTGCACGCAGCATTTGATTCCTCTTATGCTCAGTCTCTCTCTCAATTCATTTATGCTTTGTCGTTCACGT
>CAXHJY010001040.1:97500-99024 GCA_964016885.1 Eledone cirrhosa
CACTATATTTTTGTTTCTACATTGTCCTTCAGTACATCTTATGCTATACACTACATTTCTAATTTTACAGTTAATATGGGGGCTTATTTTACAGGTTATACATTTCTTATCTATACATGAGGGTCTTTGGAACGGGTATGTCTTGCTAATAAGTGTTTTTATGGAGGTACCAGGTCTTTCTACTATCTTAATATTGAGATTATGTTTATTTAGGGCCCTTCTAAATTTGTAGGCTAGTTTGCCTCTAGGGGTTGTATTGATGAACATTACACTCTGGTATTTATTGCTATCATACCATGAGTTTATTCTATTGGCCTTGTTCCTAGTTCTTTCTATTCTATTCCAAAATTTGCTCCTATACAAGGGGCAGGTCCCATTTATGTCATTATTTACCATTTTTTCCCATTTGGTTCTGGCTCCTTTATACACTCTGATTCTATCTCTCTGATTGTAGCCAGAGAACTGTATACGGTGGATGAAGTGTTGTATGTGTCTCTCTAGTTCTTCGGGGTTGCACATGCGGGACACATTTCTCATCACCCGTACCAAATCCGCAATCAGTATGTTGATTTTGGTATGGTCCGAAATGGCCGAGTTTCGGTGGATCAGATGTTTGGAAGTCATGGGTTTGGCATAATGGGAATGGAGGATTTGTTTTTGGTTGTTAATGGTATCTAACCAGAGCTCTGTGTCTAGTACAGGTAATCGATGGTTGGGGTGTCTTTTGGGTAGTCTATAGTAACACTAATGCTCTGGTGGATGGAGTTTGCTATTTGCTGGATGCTTTCCATTGTGTTTTTCTCTAGTTTCTGACTGTTCTTTAGTGGGGGTGTCTTAACTACGATGTTTATATCATCTACGTAGCGGGAGTACATTATCAGGGTTAAGCTGTCTTCTAATTGTTCATTAAGTTTTTGTTTAAGTCTACTGCCCACCATACCATGAATAAGTTAGCTATGTCTCCTGCAATGCTAACACCAATGGCTGCTCCTTCCTCTTGGGCATATGTTTTACCATTAAATTTGAACATATGTTCCTTAAGGGTTAATTTTATGCTGGCCCCTACCGCATGTGCAATCATTTTCTTCAGTTCATCGTGGTTTTCGGGTGTCCGTATGGCTCTGGTCCACCCGTTCCATCTATCTGTGTGGGTTTTCTTGGCCATTGAGGTAATGGTAGGTGGTCTGCCTCTTGCTGGTCTTGTAGGGCACAGGTTGCTAAGGTCATAAGTGTCTAGGTAATTATTACTATGGGTAAGCTTAAGTAGAAGTCCCAGCTCACTGGTATCAATCCCACGGAACTCAACCTTGCTCTCGCTGATGTCAACACACACACAGAAACAAAATGGCGTAGGATAGAAGAAAGGAAAGGCACAGAAACGAAGAAAGGAATCCCCAGTCACTGAAGAGGTCACAGAGTGTGTGACGAAAGGACTATGACTATATATATAAACAACTATCTGGTTGTGGAACCAACCAACCAACCAGAAACTTATAAGTTTGTAAATTTGTAAATTTATAAATA
>CAXHJY010001041.1:5000-15000 GCA_964016885.1 Eledone cirrhosa
TCCTCCTCTCTCTCCTCTCTCTCTCTCTCCTCTCTTCCTCTCTCCTCTCTCTCCTCTCTCTCTCCTCTCTTCCTCTCTCCTCTCTCTCACTCTCCTCTCTCACCTCTCTTCCCTCTCTCCTCTCTCTCACTCTATCTCTCTCTCTACACTCTTCTCTCCTCTACACTCTCTCTCTCCCTCTCACACATATCTCTCCCTCTACACTATATCTCCTCCTACACTATATCTCTCTCTACACTAAATCTCTCCTCTACACTAATCTCTCCCTCTACACTATATCTCTCCTCTCTAATATCTCTCCCTCTACACTAATATCTCTCCCTCTACACTATATATCTCTCCCTCTACACTATAAATCTCTCTCTCTACACTATATCTCTCCCTCTACACTATATATCTCTCTCTCTACACTATATCTCTCCTCTACACTATATCTCTCCTCTACACTATATCTCTCTCTCTACACTATATCTCTCCCTCCTACACTATATCTCTCCTCTACACTATATATCTCTCCCTCTACACTATATATCTCTCCCTCTACACTATATATCTCTCTCTCTACACTATATCTCTCCCTCTACACTATATCTCTCCTCTACACTATATATCTCTCCCTCTACACTATATATCTCTCTCTCTACACTATATCTCTCCCTCTACACTATATCTCTCCCTCTACACTAAATATCTCTCCCTCTACACTATATATCTCTCCCTCTACACTATATATCTCTCCTCTACACTATATCTCTCCCTCTACACTATATATCTCTCCCTCTACACTATATATCTCTCCCTCTACACTATATATCTCTCCTCTACACTATATCTCTCTCTCTACACTATATCTCTCCCTCTACACTATATATCTCTCCCTCTACACTATATATCTCTCTCTCTACACTATATATCTCTCTCTCTACACTATATCTCTCCCTCTACACTATATCTCTCCCTCTACACTATATATCTCTCCCTCTACACTATATATCTCTCCTCTCTACACTATATCTCTCCCTCTACACTATATATCTCTCCCTCTACACTATATATCTCTCTCTCTACACTATATCTCTCCCTCTACACTATATATCTCTCCCTCTACACTATATATCTCTCTCTCTACACTATATCTCTCCCTCTACACTATATCTCTCCCTCTACACTATATATCTCTCCCTCTACACTATATATCTCTCTCTCTACACTATATCTCTCCCTCTACACTATATCTCTCCCTCTACACTATATCTCTCCCTCTACACTATATCTCTCTCTCTCTACACTATATCTCTCCCTCTACACTATATCTCTCCTCTACACTATATATCTCTCCCTCTACACTATATATCTCTCTCTCTACACTATATCTCTCCCTCTACACTATATCTCTCCCTCTACACTATATATCTCTCCCTCTACACTATATATCTCTCCCTCTACACTATATATCTCTCCCTCTACACTATATCTCTCCCTCTACACTATATATCTCTCCCTCTACACTATATATCTCTCCCTCTACACTATATATCTCTCCCTCTACACTATATATCTCTCCCTCTACACTATATATCTCTCCCTCTACACTATATATCTCTCCCTCTACACTATATCTCTCCCTCTACACTATATCTCTCCCTCTACACTATATATCTCTCCCTCTACACTATATATCTCTCCCTCTGCACTATATCTCTCTCTCTACACTATATCTCTCCCTCTACACTATATATCTCTCCCTCTACACTATATATCTCTCTCTCTACACTATATCTCTCCCTCTACACTATATCTCTCCCTCTACACTATATATCTCTCTCTCTACACTATATATCTCTCTCTCTACACTATATCTCTCCCTCTACACTATATCTCTCCCTCTACACTATATATCTCTCCCTCTACACTATATATCTCCCTCTACACTATATATCTCTCTCTACACTATATATCTCTCCCTCTACACTATATCTCTCCCTCTACACTATATATCTCTCCCTCTACACTATATCTCTCCCTCTACACTATATATCTCTCCCTCTACACTATATCTCTCCCTCTATACACTATATATCTCTCCCTCTACACTATATCTCTCCCTCTACACTATATATCTCTCCCTCTACACTATATCTCTCCCTCTACACTATATATCTCTCCCTCTACACTATATATCTCTCCCTCTACACTATATATCTCTCCCTCTACACTATATATCTCTCTCTCTACACTATATCTCTCCCTCTACACTATATATCTCTCCCTCTACACTATATATCTCTCTCTCTACACTATATCTCTCTCTCTACACTATATCTCTCCCTCTACACTATATCTCTCCCTCTACACTATATATCTCTCCCTCTACACTATATATCTCTCTCTCTACACTATATCTCTCCCTCTACACTATATATCTCTCCCTCTACACTATATATCTCTCTCTCTACACTATATATCTCTCTCTCTACACTATATCTCTCCCTCTACACTATATCTCTCCCTCTACACTATATATCTCTCCCTCTACACTATATATCTCTCTCTCTACACTATATCTCTCCCTCTACACTATATATCTCTCCCTCTACACTATATATCTCTCTCTCTACACTATATCTCTCCCTCTACACTATATATCTCTCCCTCTACACTATATATCTCTCTCTCTACACTATATCTCTCCCTCTACACTATATCTCTCCCTCTACACTATATATCTCTCCCTCTACACTATATATCTCTCTCTCTACACTATATCTCTCCCTCTACACTATATCTCTCCCTCTACACTATATATCTCTCCTCTACACTATATCTCTCTCTCTCTACACTATATCTCTCCCTCTACACTATATCTCTCCCTCTACACTATATATCTCTCCCTCTACACTATATATCTCTCTCTCTACACTATATCTCTCCCTCTACACTATATCTCTCCCTCTACACTATATATCTCTCCCTCTACACTATATATCTCTCCCTCTACACTATATATCTCTCCCTCTACACTATATCTCTCCCTCTACACTATATATCTCTCCCTCTACACTATATATCTCTCCCTCTACACTATATATCTCTCCCTCTACACTATTATCTCTCCCTCTACACTATATATCTCTCCCTCTACACTATATATCTCTCCCTCTACACTATATCTCTCCCTCTACACTATATATCTCTCCCTCTACACTATATATCTCTCCCTCTACACTATATATCTCTCCCTCTGCACTATATATCTCTCTCTCTACACTATATCTCTCCCTCTACACTATATATCTCTCCCTCTACACTATATATCTCTCTCTCTACACTATATCTCTCCCTCTACACTATATCTCTCCCTCTACACTATATATCTCTCTCTCTACACTATATATCTCTCTCTCTACACTATATCTCTCCCTCTACACTATATCTCTCCCTCTACACTATATATCTCTCCCTCTACACTATATATCTCTCTCTCTACACTATATCTCTCCCTCTACACTATATCTCTCCCTCTACACTATATATCTCTCCCTCTACACTATATATATCTCTCTCTACACTATATCTCTCCCTCTACACTATATTTTTCCCTCTACACTATATATCTCTCCCTCTACACTATATATCTCTCCCTCTACACTATATATCTCTCCCTCTACACTATATATCTCTATCTCTACACTATATATCTCTCCCTCTACACTATATATCTCTCTCTCTCTACACTATATCTCTCCCTCTACACTATATTTTTCCCTCTACACTATATATCTCTCCCTCTACACTATATATCTCTCCCTCTACACTATATATCTCTCCCTCTACACTATATATCTCTCTCTCTACACTATATATCTCTCCCTCTACACTATATATCTCTCTCTCTACACTATATCTCTCCCTCTACACTATATTTCTCCCTCTACACTATATATCTCTCCCTCTACACTATATATCTCTCCCTCTACACTATATCTCTCCCTCTACACTATATATCTCTCTCTACACTATATATCTCTCTCTACACTATATCTCTCCCTCTACACTATATATCTCGCCCTCTACACTATATCTCTCCCTCTACACTATATCTCTCCCTCTACACTATATATCTCTCCCTCTACACTATATATCTCTCCCTCTACACTATATCTCTCCCTCTACACTATATCTCTCCCTCTACACTATATATCTCTCCCTCTACACTATATATCTCTCCCTCTACACTATATATCTCTCCCTCTACACTATATATCTCTCTCTACACTATATATCTCTGCCTCTACACTATATATCTCTCCCCTCCCTCTACACTATATCTCTCCCTCTACACTATATATCTCTCTCTACACTATATCTCTCCCTCTACACTATATATCTCGCCCTCTACACTATATCTCGCCCTCTACACTATATCTCTCCCTCTACACTATATACATCTCTCCCTCTACACTATATATCTCTCCCTCTACACTATATATCTCTCCCTCTACACTATATATCTCTCCCTCTACACTATATATCTCTCCCTCTACACTATATATCTCTCCCTCTACACTATATCTCTCTCTCTACACTATATCTCTCCCTCTTCACTATATATCTCTCCCTCTACACTATATCTCTCCCTCTACACTATATATCTCTCCCTCTACACTATATCTCTCCCTCTACACTATATATCTCTCCCTCTACACTATATCTCTCCCTCTCCACCATATATCTCTCCCTCTACACTATATCTCTCCCTCTACACTATATCTCTCCCTCTACACTATATATCTCTCCCTCTACACTATATCTCTCCCTCTACACTATATATCTCTCTCTACACTATATATCTCTCCCTCTACACTATATCTCTCCCTCTACACTATATATCTCTCCCTCTACACTATATCTCTCCCTCTACACTATATATCTCTCCCTCTACACTATATCTCTCCCTCTACACTATATATCTCTCCCTCTACACTATATCTCTCCCTCTACACTATATCCGTCGCTCATGACGATGATGATTTGCAAGCTTGTTTATGTAAAGTATGTGTTCAAACAAGATATTGTTATATTTAGGGATCTTCAAGTTGTCATTATTGACAATAAAAACAGACACACTATTTGATTTTTACTTCATGTTTATTATTAGTTCTTTCGTCCCACATTCTGTCACCTCTTCAATGACTGTTTTCCTCTGTGTCTCTTCTCTGTCAAATAATGGGGTTCTATTGGCAATATTACCGTGACAAATCCCTAAAATATAATGTTTAAATGTCGTCTTCTGAAGATGTGTAACACTATAATTTACTACTGTCTCATGTGTATATGTGAATATTACCCACTCTACTACTCCAAGTATCGAGTACTCTGGTGGGGTATGGTCCACCTGCTATTTTACCACACCCTGTCTGTTATATATATAATTTTGTATTTATTTTTCTTAATTTATTCTTAAATTGAGTCTAGCAAACCCCATTGTTTGTAGTTAGTATTCTTTTCACCTTAGCGAATCAGGTCCCTTACGATTTCAACACATATATCTATATATATCTGTGTTCCCTTTTCTTTTTTGTTCAGTTAAAATATACGGCTCCGAAAAACCTCTTTCTTAGAGCTATTTTACTCTAATGACACTATTTTGAGTTTCTAACTCAATACATGCCTTTGGTATATATATATATATATATATATATATATATATATATATATATATATATATATGTCTATATATATATATATAGATATAGATATATATATACATATGTCCCAAGTCTCTGATACCATCAACACTATACACACAGAGCTGGCATATCTAAGAACTGACTAACTGCCTGATGAGGTCATACCCATTCAATGGCTATCATCGAAATATATATAGCAGTAAATAAAGGATTATGAGTTCATGCAATTGACTTATCTTTCGTCACTATATATATATATATATATATATAATGTAAGTATACGTACATACATATATGTATACAGACGTACAGTAGTATGTATATATATATATACATACATGCACACATATATATATATATATGCACGTATCGGTTTACCGAACATTAATTATAATGCTCGCCGAGGTTGACTTTGCCTTTCATCCTTACGGGGTCGATAAAATAAAGTACCAGTAATGCACTGGGTATTTGCTGGCCTTGTGCCTAAAGTAGAAACAATTAATTATAATGCTCGGTTTGTTTGTAAACAAACAAACAGCCCGAATTACGCCGTAGAGTGGGCAACCACGTCACCTTTAAGTAACTGCCGTACTAAGAGTGAGAAATGAAATTTCGTTTCATTCTATTCTATATATATATATATGTATATATATATATATATATATATATATATATATATATATATATATCCCGGGTTCAATGGGGGTAACCATGGTCAGGTATTCCTTCTATTGAAACAGTTCTAGTCCTGTAGAAGCCAGTGTGTGTGTGTCAGTATATCAGTGTGTGTGAGTGTGTGTGTGGTTTACAATGCTGGAGGTGGTAACCGAGAGAAAAAACACGTCTAACAAAAGAATGCAGAGGGAGGTGGGTAAATGAGATCACCCAGGGTAGGTGATTGGGGGAGGGAGGAGAACCATATGAGATCAGCTGCCCTAGGGGTGGGGTTAGGTCAATGTTATACATGAGAGGGAGAGAGGAGAACCATATGAGATCAGCTGCCCTAGGGGTGGGGGTCAATGTAATAAAAACGAGGTGATAACAGATAAAACACACTTCATGTTGTTGTTATTCTAGAGTTGTTGCTGTTATTGTTGGTGGTGTCGTTGTTGTTGTTGGTGGTGGTTATTGCGGTAGTGTTTTGCTGTTACGTCACAGGAATCATTTGGAATACATCATACGATAGGTGTGTGTGTATATATATATATATAGTATATATAATCGAGTCCGCTTAAGAGTATACCCTCGGGAATGGAAAATAGTATACTCTTAACCGAACTATACATTATCCGGACTAAGCAAAAATATTCCATAATATTATTATTTTGAGTCTTTCAATGATTAAAAATCGCTTTAATATGGTTTAAAATGCATTTATATGTAAAAAAAATGAAAGTTACACCAAAAAATTCAACAAGAATTATTGCAAATTATAGATAAATTAGGCAATATTTCAACATATTGGTATGCAATTTTTATTTCCTAAAAAATAGTCCAAAATGCTTTTTTTGCACTCGATTGCTCGCAATTTTTTTTTAAATCAATTCCTTCGATCTCAGACAGTATAATTTTCAAAATTTTCAAACGCTTGCATCATATAGGATTATACAGTCAACAAAGCATTTATTCCTTCTTTTCCAGAGATCTAAAATATTGATAAATGATTAAAGTTATGTTAGGTACCTATGGACATTCATATTATAAATATAAAAATAATACATACTAACCTTTGAGTAATGGATAAAGCAGAGCGTTTCAAAGACATTTTTATGACACAATGAATTATTATTTTTGTATTTGCATATATTAAACTTTAAATTGCTTTTAGAATGGTTGTATAAATGACATCATCGCATTTCATTTTGAATTGTTTTAAAATGGTTGTTACATTATAAGCCCAATTTACTTTACCGTATTCATTATAGTCTTATTCGGACTAAATTATATAGAAAATATATAAACGGGAATTGATTATGCTATACTCTTATCCGATATACTCTTAAGCGGACTCGACTGTATATATATTGTGTGTGTGTATATATATATATATTGTGTGTGTATATATATATATATATTGTGTGTGTATATATATATATATATTGTGTGTGTATATATATATATATATTGTGTGTGTGTATATATATATATATTGTGTGTGTGTATATATATATATATATTGTGTGTGTATATATATATATATATATTGTGTGTGTATATATATATATATATTGTGTGTATATATATATATATTGTGTGTGTGTATATATATATATATATATATATATATTGTGTGTGTGTATATATATATATATTGTGTGTGTATATATATATATATATTGTGTGTGTGTATATATATATATATTGTGTGTGTATATATATATATATATATATTGTGTGTGTGTGTATAACTATATATATATATATATTGTGTGTGTGTGTATAACTATATATATATATATTGTGTGTGTGTGTATAACTATATATATATATTGTGTGTGTGTGTATATTATATATATATATATATTGTGTGTGTGTGTATAACTATATATATATATATTGTGTGTGTGTGCTTTATACTGTTAAATGGTTTCAGCCGCTGGACTACGGCCCTGCTGGAGCAACGCCTGGCCCCTATTTTATCGATCTCTTTTCTGTTAAAAATGGCAAAGTTATCTGCTGATATTTCGAAATATATGTTGTCGTTGACACTGCTAGAAATAACAGCCAACCTCTCGCATATCACACACCCTCACATCTGGACAAAAGACTGGACGGTCTTGACTGAAACACATTTGATCTAGATCGGCCTTGGACACACACACACACACAGACACACACAGACACACACAGACACACACACACACACACACACACACACACACACACACACACACACACACACACACACACACACACACACACACAGACACACACACACACACACAGACAGACAGACAGACAGACAGAGACAGAGATGCCGATAGGTAAATTCCTTGTAAAGTAACATAAAACTGTTTTATTTTTGGATACTTTACTAGGAATTAACTGCTAGGTAACTTTGTAAACGATATTATATATATATATAGTAAGAAACACAGTAAACCGTGTGTCTAAAATTACAAGGGTTGAAAAACCACATTTGTTTGAAATATTTAACCAAGAAGCAGACAGAATGATAAAATAAAAATATATTATTATACAATTGGAGTTTTAACTCTAATTTTCATATATATATATATATATATATATATATATATATATAAGTATACATGTGTTTCAACCTAGCTAACTTGGTCCTTTAGAACACATGTATACTTATATCTCTGTTCATCCCTCTCATCCAATTATATTACACGACTCGGAAAGATTCCCTTATCTGGGCTATTTAATTGTAAAAGTCTGGGCAATGTTGTTTGTAAAAGACCAGTAGTCACCCATACATACCAGTCTCCCTCTCCACGTCCCCGATGTTGTCCAAGGTAAAAGCAATGGCTGATACAGCTTGGCACCAGTGACGTCACAACTTCTACAGCTGAGTAAACTGGAGCAACGTGAATAAGTGTCTTGTCCTTCTTGCATCAAGGACACAACACATCACCTGATCCGAGAATCGAACTCACAACCTCACGATAGCAAGCCCAACGCTCTAACCACTAAGCCATACGCTTTCATATGTGTGTGTGTGTTTACGTTGTCTTTGTCTACATTTCTAGGGAGTTAGTTCGACAAGTTCGATAAAATAAGGACCAGATTTAACAAAAATAAATACAAGTGTTGATTTAATCAACTAAATCAATGTGGTGCCCCAGCATGGCCTTTGTCTAATGACTGGAACCAGCAAAACGTAGAGCTATAAAAGAGAACCTTGCTTGTTGTCTTAGCTCTCTCTCTCTCTATCTGACTCCCACCCCTGGACATGAAACCAGTCCGTCGCAGAGTTAAACCCTCAGCTATTACTGGTACTCATTTTTAGCTGAGTATACTGGAGCAACGTGAAATGTATGTTGTGTTCTTGAGCAAAACACTTCAACCCATCCCAGGAATCAAACCCACGACATTATGACCGTAAGTCCAACACCCTTACCACAAGGCCACGTGCCTTCACTACCATAAATAGTTTCTACATTTGGCACAAAACCAGCAATTTGAAGGGAAGGCAAAAGTCGATTAAATCGACCCCACTGCGTTACTGGTATTTTATTTTATCGAATCCGTAAAAATGAAAGGTAAAGTTAACCTCGGCGAGATTTGAACTCAGATCATAAAGGGCCGTAACTCATATACCACAAAGCATGGCGTCCGACCCTCTA
>CAXHJY010001041.1:25000-37500 GCA_964016885.1 Eledone cirrhosa
GTTAGCTTTACCTTTCATCCTTACGGGATCGATAAAATAAAGTACCAGTAACGCACTGGGTCGATTTAATCAACTTTCCTCTCATTCACAATTGTTGGCCTTGTACCTAAATCAGAAACCATTATTATATTCTGTTTAATTACCGGGTCGATAAAATAAAGTACCAGTAATACACTGGGATAATTGCTGGCCTTGTGCCAAAAGTAGAATCAATTATTATATTCTGTTTAATTTCGCCAGAATTGTAAACGTGTGAACTGTTGTTATTGTCACTGTCCCCCCCCCTTTTATGGCGCTGTTTCTAAGGTAGTCAATAACACACACACACACACACACACACACACACACACACACACACACACACACACACACACACACACACACACACACACACACACACACACACAGATGTTGCAGCGAATTTCGTAACTCTTCTCTATCTCCTCCTAAGCGTGATACTAATAGGACTTTGTGTTGTCATTTATTTAACTGTCTGTGTGTGTACGTGCGTATTCAGTCAGGCTATATATATATGTGTGTATGTGTGTGTGTATGTGGAGGCACGTGGCCTAGTGGTAAGGGTGTTGGACTTACGATCATAATGTCGTGGATTCGATTCCTGGGTTGTGTGTTGTGTTCTTGAGCAAAACACTTCATTTCACGTTGCTCCAGTATACTCTGAGTACCAGCAATAGCTGGAGGTTTAACCCTGCGATGGACTGGCGTCCTGTCCAAGGGGCGGGGGGTCTTGTATTCTCTGTCACTTCACGCCACAAAACCGGGATAAGCACTGACCAAATGAGACTTCTGGCTTAAGACAAACTTTAGACTTAGATAGATAGATAGATAGATTGTGTGTGTGTGTGTGTGTGTGTGTGTGTGTGTGTGTGTGTGTGTGTGTGTGTGTGTGTGTGTGTGTCTGTGTGTGTGTGTGTGTGCGAGCGAGCGAGCGCGCGCGTGTAATTATTTAAAAAGAATAGTCAGGTAATCAACTTTTGAAAATACATTTCATGAGATAATATAAACAATATTAGATAAACAACAACATATATCTTACAAATTGTGCATGATATGCAAAATAAAACATGCAGAAAGATGAAAGGCAATTAAAAATTAATTACCCGTTTCTAGATAAAGAATTCTAGAGAGAAGGGGGAACAAAGAAAGCAGCTGTTTTAATATCATAGAAATGGGGAAAAGATAGTGTGTTGTTCCCTCTTTCCCACACTAAGATGTCGACATTGACTTACAAGTTGTTCATCATATCTCCAGACATCATCTTCTGGACACTCACCCTCAACAAACAGATGGCTCCTTACACCACCACCTCCCAGTCTCCATCCTATTTAATTGCTTCTTGTGCCAACAGCTCCCCACCAGTCGATAACCGTTGACAGCTCAGGGAATATCGTTTAGGTGGCTCTGAGCCGCCTCACACAATAACACATGTCACTATAGTTTTAACTTCTTAACTTCTCGTCAACAATTCTCAATTGTATTGCAATGAATTGGTGGCGTGCGTCACACTTCCAGAGGCATGTATAAGTCCAAATCAACACACACACACACACACACACACACACACACACAAACACGCACACACACACACACACACAGCAATGGCATGTCCAGCATTTTAAATGAATCTATAGTCCTGTAGCTACTAATGGAGTCGTAGTGGCGCCATGTTGACGTTTCTAGGGTATTTTCTTTTTTTAAACCTGGTGGAGTCCATCCCCTCTCCAGGTCTGAATACACCAGATTTCTTCCAGAGTGAGAGAGAGAAAGTGAGAGATGTAGAGGAAGAATCTACCCTAGTAGAAGACTGGTACTTCTTTTTATCGACCTCGAATCTATCAGACGTTCTAACCACTCTACCATTCTATCAGACGTTCTAACAACTCTACCATACTATCTGACGTTCTAACCACTCTACCATTCTATCAGACGTTCTAACCTCTCTACCATTCTATCTGACGTTCTAACAACTCTACCATTCATCTGACGTTCTAACAACTCTACCATTCATCAGACGTTCTAACAACTCTACCATTCTATCAGACGTTCTAACCTCTCTACCATTCTATCTGACGTTCGAACCACTCTACCATTCATCAGACGTTCTAACCACTCTACCATTCTATCTGACGTTCTAACAACTCTACCATTCATCAGACGTTCTAACAACTCTACCATTCTATCTGACGTTCTAACCACACTACCATTCTATCTGACGTTTTAACGACTCTACCATACTATCTGACGTTCTAACCACCCTACCATTCTATCTGACGTTCTAACCACTCTACCATTCTATCAGACGTTCTAACCTCTCTACCATTCTATCAGACGTTCTAAGCACTCTACCATTCTATCTGACGTTCTAACCACTCTACCATTCTATCAGACGTTCTAACCACTCTACCATTCTATCTGACGTTCTAACCACTCTACCATTCTATCTGACGTTCTAACCTCTCTACCATTCTATCTGACGTTCTAACCACTCTACCATTTTATCTGACGTTCTAACCTCTCTACCATTCTATCTGACGTTCTAACCACTCTACCACTCTATCTGACGTTCTAACCTCTCTCACCACTCTACCATTCTATCTGACGTTCTAATGACCCTGCCATTCTATCTGACATTCGAACCACTCTACCATTCTATCAGACGTTCTAACCTCTCTACCATTCTATCAGACGTTCTAACAACTCTATCATTCTATCAGACGTTCTAACAACTCTACCATTCTATCTGACGTTCTAACCACTCTACGATTCTATCTGACGTTCTAACCACACTACCATTCTAAGTGACGTTCTAACCACTCTACCATTCTATCTGACGTTCTAACCACTCTACCATACTATCTGACGTTCTAACCACCCTACCATTCTATCTGACGTTCTAACCACTCTACCATTCTATCAGACGTTCTAACCTCTCTACCATTCTATCAGACGTTCTAAGCACTCTACCATTCTATCTGACGTTCTAACCACTCTACCATTCTATCAGACGTTCTAACCACTCTACCATTCTATCTGACGTTCTAACCACTCTACCATTCTATCTGACGTTCTAACCTCTCTACCATTCTATCTGACGTTCTAACCACTCTACCATTTTATCTGACGTTCTAACCTCTCTACCATTCTATCTGACGTTCTAACCTCTCTACCATTCTATCTGACGTTCTAACCACTCTACCACTCGATCTGACGTTCTAACCTCTCTCACCACTCTACCATTCTATCTGACGTTCTAATGACCCTGCCATTCTATCTGACATTCGAACCACTCTACCATTCTATCAGACGTTCTAACCTCTCTACCATTCTATCAGACGTTCTAACAACTCTATCATTCTATCAGACGTTCTAACAACTCTACCATTCTATCTGACGTTCTAACCACTCTACGATTCTATCTGACGTTCTAACCACACTACCATTCTATCTGACGTTCTAACCACTCTACCATTCTATCTGACGTTCTAACCACTCTACCATTCAATCTGACGTTCTAACCACTCTACCATTCTATCTGACGTTCTAACCACTCTACCATTCAATCTGACGTTCTAACCTCTCTACCATTCTATCTGACGTTCTAACCACTCTACCATTCTATCTGATGTTTTAACCACTCTGCCATTCTAACGACTCTCACAATTCGCCGCCCAATAAGATTCTAAATAAATCTGCACAAAAACTACAAACGGAAGAAGACCGAGTTGTAACAGAATAAATTTGCAACAATTCTTTAATAAAAAATAAAAGAATTGAGTTTATTATTTATTAAATTTCAAGTAGCGACTGTTTCACTGATATATCGTAAATTTTCTTAAGTATTTCAGATTTTGTTTTGCTATTCACATCATTTGGATTTTTTATCTCGTTATTCTTTTATCTGGTTCTGTTAGAAGTATTTCGTTCTTATATTTCCTTGTTCTCTCATTTCATTATTCTTATATTTTTATATTCTTCTAATCATAATCGCCAGTACCACTGATCCTGTTTTTCAATAGAAGTCAAAGGAGATTGGCCGGAAGGCAAACAACATCGCAGCTTGTTTTAAATAATGTTCATTGGATTCCATTGTATGAGTGTTCCAGTACAATAGGGATTTTTAGTGAGAATTTCTCCGAGCCAATTCTTTAGTGAGATTACAACACTGGCCTCGGGTATTAACCATTGAGTGGAGACATTTCATTTCGGCAATCAGAGAGCCTCTATGGAGGCTTCAAGATTACAATATGGCTTCTGGTTCTTTAAAAAAAGGTAGAGACAAAAGGACAAACAAGCGAAAAGGTTGAAATTTGCATATCAAAAGATATAGAATGTTCTTGATGGTGTTGTTGCTGACGGTGGTGTTGATAGATGTTACTGTAGATCTGTTGTTATTGTCGTCGTTTTCTATCCATTTTCTACCGTATCTGTATTTGAACATCTCAGGTATTTTCAATCTTTTCCGCCAGTTCCTTTTCTAAGTCGTCTCTCACTTCGACTAGAAAAAAACAATATGGCTCTGCCAACTTCCCATAACCCTTCTTCAGAATCTTTGCTTTTATCTCTCTTTCGATCTACTTATTGAATTTCATAACGCGTACACACACACACAGACACAGGCAGACACACACACACACACACACACACACACACACACACACACACACACACACACACACACACACACACACACACACACACACACACACACACACACACACACACAACAGCCGTCGCCGGAAATCGTGTATGACTTGGTAGCATATAGTGGGCTTTCGTTAAACATTTTAGAAATCCGCGCAGTCGTGTGAGAAAAGTCAGGGACAGACTCTCGACCATCAACCATTCCCTTGACCCGGAGGGAACATGTAGGAGCGGGCAGGTAGAGAAAGGGGGGTTTATCAGGGTAGACATTAGTGGAATTTGAATGTACAAACCTGGAACAAATATACAAAGACCAAACACCTTACACACACACCACACGCACACAGGCACACAGATACACACACAGACAGACACACGCACGCACACACACGCACGCACACACACGCACGCACACACACACACACACACACGCACGCACACACACACACACACACACACACACACACACACACACACACACAGACACACGCACTCACACACACAGACAGACACGCACGCACACATACACACACACACGCACAAACACACATATATCTTATATGAAAAAGTTGAAAATAAAAATGCAGTTGGAGTCTTTATGAATGTTTACACTAACTTATAACTTTAACGGTTTCATGATTTTCAAAAGTTAAGAGAGATGGAGAGATGTGGGGCTATGCTGACTTATATATATATATATATATATATATATATATATATATATATATATATATATATATATATATATTGTATATTTGGCAATATATCGCATGTTTAATTAAAACATTTAGAAGACTATACACTATCAGTTTTAAAGTAGTGACTATGTCCCTTACTTCTTTCGGCGAAAGAAGGGAGAGAAGCTGACAGTCTGTTTCATGTTGGTTGGCGTTCATCAGAGCCACGTACTCCCCTGCTTTCGCCGAAAATTATAGAATTCAAGTAATAATCAGGAGCTGATTATACAGAGCGATTTCCGGTCCAGCAAAAATTAGGTATTAGTATTGGTGCTCTGAAATAGCGATGTATACATGAATGTATGTATAGTATATTTGGCAATATACTGTATGTTTAATTAAAAACATTTAGAAGACCATACACTATCAGTTTTATATATATATATATATATATATATAGGGAAATGTTCAAGACCCCGACTGCAGAACTCTGCAGTCGGGGTCTTGAACATTTTCCTATTACCCACTCTACTACCCAAAGTATTGAGTACTCTGGTGCGTTATGGTCCACCTGGTTCCTCACCACACTTCCTTCGTTATATATATATATATATATATATATATATATATATATATATATATATATATTGTATGCAAAATGTCGCACTTCAGAAAGGCTGGAGAGTTCTGAAGTTCATAGAACATGTAAAAACTCAAACGTCAAAACAAATGACTGTAAACACAGTTGATTGGTATAAATAATAGTTTATAGATTCGGGTAAAATACCCTTATAGTCAAAACAATGTGGCCAGTGGAGGAATCGAACTTCATATCTTTCAGATACTGGCTGACTGCTATAACCATTGAGGTGAAGGGGTCTTTTTTTAGCAGAGCTTCAGGTCGGACTAGCTGGACCTTTGTGAGTGAAATTATTTGTAAGTCCGTCAGATGTACTCGTAGTTAATTCAAATTCCATATTCCACTCTAGTTGTTCATATTAACTGGTGGTCGTCGAACTCTCCTCATTAATATAATTTTGAAAGATGTCAGCTTTATCAAACATTGTCACACGGAATCTCCCTGAGGGTATAGGCCATGTACACGTTAACATCACAAGCAGGCTGTTCTGTTGATCAAACAACTGGAACACTCATCGTCGATATCGACAGGGACCTAATCCAGTGTAGTTGTTGATATGAACGAGAGTTTGTCGAAATCTCGACATTAATTTCCAAACTTTCATCATCTTCCTTTTCTCTCTCTTGTTACTCCTGGAAGTGGATTCACTAATTCAATTTTATTATTTGCCTTCAATAACTGAATTTATGATTTATTAATAATCTAATTTGTCCAAAAATAACCAGATTACTGAAGGGTGGGCAATGAGACACACACCCCGCTCACTTTCCTATAAACTTTCATTACACCCGTTCCCCAACCGGTTTAGAGCCGTTACTAATCCGTTAGTTTTCCACCTGCAGAATTATGTCAGCGATGAGAAAATCAATATTTTAAATTATTTAAATTAGAATCTAACAACTAATAGAACCAACGGCCTGTGGTTCATCTTGGTGGCTTCAATTAACATCGGGTGGGGGGAATTACGGAAACAAAAGTTTAGTATGGTTGAATCTAAACTAAATAGTAATAAGTAATAATAGTAATAAGTTTAGTATACTATAGTTTAATCTAAACAGTAATAAGTTTAGTATGGCTTAGTTTAAACTAAAATGGTGACGAACTGCCAGAATTGTTCAAACGGTAGATTGACGCTCTTTTAGGGTCATTCATTCAATTTCTCTGTGCTCTGAGTCCAAATCCTACAGCGTTCAACTTCACATTTTATCCATTAGGGGCCAGAAAATAAGAGAAGATGGGGGTTCATTTCTCTCTCCCTCTCCATGTGGTCAAACCTAGAAATTAATTGGGCATCGCCGATATTTAAAATATTACGAAGGAATCCAGCGTGTCTATGTTCACGTTTACTGCCTGTTTAGATCCCTCGACTTAGCGGTTTAACAAAATAAATACTGTTATTGCTGCCCCAGCATGACCGCAGTCCGTTCACTAACCCCGGTAAAAAAATTTAATATTTCAATATCTTCCAAAGAATGAAATGTTTTTGAAATTCCAATTTGTCAAAATCTACTTTTTGTCTGTCAAGAAAATTAGGGGTTTTGATATAAAAACTGTTCCCGTTGAACTCTTTTTCACGTGATCAGGGGTCAAAATAATCGGATCACGTCAAGAATAACTTAACTCTGAAATGACTATACGTGTTGATTCTTGTTATGTGTATATATATATATATATATATATATATATATATATATATATATATATATATAATATACACACACACATATATGTACACATATGTGTGTGTATGTATATATATACACACATATATGTACACATATATGTGTGTGTATATCTATCTAGGGCGGGTAAAATTCCAGAGATCTATGGACGAGTTCTCTCCAGCGGTCTCTGTCCCTTATTATCGCTGCCATGTCCTGCATCTCCAAGAGACCAGTGTTTGTCCTTAGGGCATCAACATACGTTAACCTTGGTCTTGCCTTTCCAGTGTGTCCATGCATGGGCTCCGACAGGAGCACTGAGTGCAATGTCAACTCTGGATGTCGGTGAGCATGTCCAGCCAACCTCAGTCTCCTCTGTGTCACTTTTGAGCTGACTTTTGGGAGGCTCCCATACAGCTCTGAGTTTTTCATCCTCAGTGTATACTGATTAATGTTCAGAGCCATCCTCAGCATTCTCGTGTAGCACCCATCCACCATCTGATTGAGTTTCTTGGTCAGTGTCCAAGTCTCAGACCCATACAGCAGCAATGAAGAGGCGGATCTTCAGGTCTTTACAAAGGTCCAACTTCCACACCGATCTCAAGCTGTATTTCCCATAGTAAAAAAAATATGGATATATATATATATATGAAAGATTATTTGTAAACCTGTTTCAACCAGCAATGAGAGTTCGCTCTCCAATCATTCTTTACAAATAACAAGATGTTTTTATATGGATATTTGTTTCTTTTTTATAATTCTAGAGGCAAAGAGTTGGGTCTGGATCATGTGACTGGAGAAGGGATGTCCGGGGTGAATGCTCGGTAAGACAATTTCTTTCTTTTTACACGAATCCCGTCATATCAGAGATATATGCTTTATAAATTCTTAATGTATCACAATTTGATATTACTTCGCGAATTTTTGAAAACACTTATTGGACTAATAATAAAAATAGACTTTACCAGATGATCTGCTCAACAATGACGAATCTTATTTTACTTACAGTCAATAATAATAATACACCATGTGTGTTTGTGTATAGAGAGAGAGAGAGAATGTTTAAGTATCGAGAGAGAGAGAAAAAAGGAAAGATAGGCGATACATATATTTAGTTGCCAATAGTTTGTGCAAATGAGCTCAATACTCGTGCCTACAGGGTTAAATATTAGAAGCGTCAATATTTAGTGGGCGAGAAAAAATGTTATGTATATATATATATAAATATATAAATATTTATATATATATATATATATATATATATATATATATATATATATATATATATATATATATATAAATAATTTTATAAACATTTGTAAAAGTTATACAAAAGAATAAAACTTTATATTCAGACATGTATTGTACAAATTACTTCATGATTATATGGTCATTATATATATATATATATATATATATATATATATATATATATATATATATATATATAGGAAAAAGTATGACCCCGGCGGCAGAGCTCAAGCCGTTTCGACGGCTATTTCTGGACTAAATTAGAATTTTTAGCCTGGTGAATAAATAGCCGAACTTGTCAAGGGGGTACTTCCTTATATGGGAGGATTGGTTAAAATTTGTTGTGAACACAAATAAATCTATCATGGCATTTGGTAGGAGGTTGGGGTGGCTGAACTTGCTTTTGTTACTATTCAATTTCTACAAGTTTTTTCTATTCTCAACTTATTAACCTGTAATTGTAAGATAGCATCGTGATTTTTTATTCATTTCTCACTATCTAATTTTATATATTTTTTATTTATTTCTATTATCTTTTATTATCTCCTACTCTCATTCGATTTACCTATTCTATAACCTCCCTCCTCCACTTCATACACTATCCTTAGAATCTGCTGTATACATATCACTTTCAACGCTTGACCGCCCCACTCACTCCCCTATTGTTCTATAGGCAAGTTCAGCCACCCCTACATCCCACCAAATGTCATGATAGACTTATTTGTGTTTACAACAAATTTTAACCAATCCTCTTGACAACTACAATCTTTCCATATAAGGAAGTACCCCCTTGACAAGTTCGGCTATTTATTCACCAGGCTAAACATTCTAATTTAGTACAGAAATAGCCGTCGAAACGGCTTGAGCTCAGCCGTCGGTGTCATACTTTTTCCTATTTCCCACTCTACTACCCTAAGTATTGAGTACTCTGGTACGTTATGGTCCATCTGGTTCCTTACCACAATTCCTTTGTTATATATATACATATATATATATATATAAACGGAAAAAATGAAACGAAATTTCATTTCCCACTCTTAGTACGGCTGTTACTTAAATATAAGTATGTACACGTACATACATATATGTATACAGACGTATGTATATATATATATATGTATATATATATATATATGTATGTATATATATATATATATATATACATACATGCACACATATATATATGTACGTATGGATTCACCGAACAGTTATTATAATGCTCGGTGTGTTTGTAAACAAACATCCCGTATTAAGCCGTAGTGTCTAGCAACCATCGTTGCTCGTTTGTTCAACACTGACAAAGGAACGCTGTACTAGTTTCAAGCTTATTAGCTATCGTCAGCAACGTATACTTTCCTGCCAGATTGTTGAACGTATATATTAACGGCTGAGTAGCCCAATTTGCATATCGAGTGGGTTAATCGGCCGGGTGCACCGAAAACGATAAACGGAAAAAATAAAACGAAATTTCATTTCCCACTCTTAGTACGGCTGTTACTTAAATAAGGTTGTACTGGGATACATGTTACCAGAAGCACCAACTGGTGACCTGACATAATATATATATATATATATATATACATACATATACATATAATCAACCTTAATCACACTCTATTAACACAGACTCAAGCAAATTCTGCTGGTTTCCGAGCTGTGTCTGGACGGAAGCAGCCACCTAGTGTTATACAAATGCATTAAATTAGTCTGCGATTTGTGCATGTTTGTTGCTCATTTGAACACTAGTGGAGATATACCTCCAAGTAACAGCTACATACCGTAATTGATGACATTCGATAAAGAAATATGGGGCAAGCCCTTATCTGAACACTGAGTCTCAGAAATATTATCAAACTTTCTTTTGACCTATCTCAACATAGATTACAGCTAACACTCTCCTACAACAATTTAAAGTTTTTTTTTCTTTTCTTTTCGATGTTGTTGTAGTTGCTGTTGTTAATATATTACTTTGTGATTTAGGCACAAGGCCAGTAATTTCAGGGAAGGGGGGAATCAATTATATCGACCCATGTACATGACTGGTACTTTATTTTATTGAATCCGGGAAGGATGAAAGGTACAAATTGACCTCGGCTAGATTTCAACTCAGACTTTTGATTTAGGCACAAGACTAACAATTTTGGGGGGAGGGGAAAGTCGATTAAATCGATCCCAGTACATTACTGGTACTTTATTTTATCGACCCCATAAGGATGAAAGGCAAAGCTAAACTCAGCGGGATTTGAACTCAGAATGTAAAGGGCCGTAACTCCATGCTGCAAAGCATATTGTCCGACACTCTACCGATTATTGCTAATCCACCACTTTTGTTAACATAATGAAAACTGTAGAGTGGCAGAATAAATTGTCAGATACAACACCACCGTATTTCTTCTACATCTTTACGTTCTCTGTTCAAACTTTGCTTTTTTTGTTCTTCCTTGGTCAATAAAATGAACTACCAGTAATGTACTGGTGTTGCTTTAATCAACTTTACCCTTCCCCCAGAATTCGATTGTTTTATGTATGACTCAATTAGAAATCAATATAATGTTTTGAGGAGGAGGGAAATCGACTAAAATAGGATCAGCTTTGCTCAACGGGTCTATATATATATATATATATATATATATATATATATATATATATATACTATAAAGTATGTCCATAGAATCATTTGATAATATATATACACCATTTCCTCTCTCAATTAGCATAATTAACCACACAAAAAATCAATTAGACCTGGCTATAAGATTAAAAGGCACCTATGAAGAAATAGTAGATAAATAAACGACAGCAATCTATTCGCGACCATTTGCTATAGAATATTTACCCAACATTTCAATAGCACGTGGAAATCGATTAAATATACCGTCAACCATACACAATCTATATATATAAAGCTGTGGTTGTCTGTCTGTCTATCGATTTTTGGCACACATCTCCTCTTAGAATCTCTGACAGAATTGCACCGAAATTGCTATACTTGTACATTGAGCCCTAGCGAAGACATCGGAAAAAAAATATTTCAAATTGACTCACCCTATGTGACGAAATCGAATCTAACGTATCGATTTTTGAGCGTAAGTGACGAGTTATTTCCCTTTGTTCTGTTTACATTGAGCGTCTTACGTAAAAAATTACGCTGGCTTTCTCAGCGTTTAAAATGACATTAACACAATACACGAACAGTTGTCGAGCCAGCAAAATATTGACCTGCAAAATTCATCAGTTCGAACACTAAGCTTCCGTTTTGCTTCATTTCCTTTTAAAAGCCTTTTAAAACAATATTTTTACTTGAAAACAAGTCTATTTAAAGACTACGTAAAACAAGCAAATATTTCGTAAAAAAAAGCAAAAATTATATAAGTTTATTTAAAATATATGTATCTGTAAATTTCGTTAGGCGTGCAGACAGACAGTCGTGCAGAGAGGTGTTATAGGCGTGCAGACAGACAGTCGTGCAGAGAGGTGATATAGGCGTGCAGACAGACAGTCGTGCAGAGAGGTGATATAGGCGTGCAGACAGACATCTATATATATAAAACTGTGGTTGTCTGTCTGTCTATCGATTTTTGGCACACATCTCCTCTTAGAATCTCTCAC
>CAXHJY010001041.1:40000-65000 GCA_964016885.1 Eledone cirrhosa
GCCTTTCATCCTTACGGGGTCGATAAAATAAAGTACCAGTAATGCACTGGGTATTTGCTGGCCTTGTGCCAAAAGTAGAAACAATTATTTTCTCTTTATAACAAACAAATGTTATTCAATTTCAAACTTTCAGTGATTTTTTTTCATTTTCTTCTTTTTTTGTTAAATTAAGCCCCACCCCCCACACCCCACACACACCCCACCCCCAATCAACAACTCTCTTTCCAGTAAATCCAGCAGTTTTCCTGGTGTATTGTTAATGTTCTATCACATCTTGACACATTCAGCTTCCGATCGGAACCATTTATAGTTACATATCAAAGCCACCTGCTTTATTAATAAACCATTCAAACATTTTTTGTTTGTTTTTCTCTTACATCGCTCTATATCTTCACATTTCTCTTTCTTCTCGTGTATCTATCTTCACATTTCTCTTTCTTCTCGTGTAGCTATCTTCACATTTCTCTTTCTTCTCGTGTATCTATCTTCACATTTCTCCTTCTTCTCGTGTATCTATCTTCACATTTTTCCTTCTTCTGGTGTAGCTATCTTCACATTTCTCCTTCTTCTTGTGTAGCTATCTTCACATTTCTCCTTCTTCTTGTGTAGCTATCTTCACATTTCTCCTTCTTCTCGTATAACTATCTGTCACATTTCTCCTTCTTCTCGTATAACTATCTGTCACATTTCTCCTTCTTCTCGTATAACTATCTGTCACATTTACTCCACCCTCGCATCAAGTTTTTCCATTTTTTTCTCTCTTTCCTTCTTTTTTTATTATTTGTCCAAGAAAATCCTGTTTTTTCTTTGACGGGAATCAAAATATGGCACCATGGAGTTTCAGTTTGTTTTGCCATGAATAATATCTGTTGCTTATTTCACCTGTCATTTTCTAATATAAATTAGTATGAATTTAATTAAACAGCTGTCAATCGGGACCAGGTTGTGTTGAACAGTAAATGGCCAGAAAGTTGCCAACCTTTTCTTTCTATTTGTAAAACATTTCTGTAGCAAGGCAATTCATTTTTGTGACTATTAATAGATTTCAAGGGTGGCCAATAACAAATGGTAAAGAAAATACTTTACAGTTGTATTTCGTTATATTACAAGGCAACGAATTAGCAAAGTCTTTAGAACAATAGATAGAATACTTTGCGGTATTGGTTCCAGTTCTCTAATCTCTGAGCTCAAACCCCGCTGAAGTCAACTTTATGGCGACCCTATGACTCTCTCAGGAATTACGGGACCATACATGCCATGTATTTTTTTCTTAATAATTCGAGTTTAAATCCTGAAGTCACGGTTACTCTCATCCGGGAGGAGCTTAGTCGCCCAAATGGTTAAGAGGTTCATTTCACACAACGCCCCAGGTTCCATCCCACTATATTGAAATAGGGAGCAAGGGTTGCTATGAAACAAATATTAACTTTGGAATACGCAAGTCGAAGAAAAATAATGTATATCGGTAAAACTGGTGTATCAGTCAAGTGTGGTTTTCTCGTTGCTTTGGGTCACCGGACGCAGTCTTCAATTTGTCAAGCTTTCTAATGTATGTTATTACTCTAAGGTGACACAACCTTATTGAGTGCTTTGCTGCACATTCCTAATTCTACAGGACTAGAACTGTTTCATTCGGAGGAAATCATAATTTCTATATTAAATATTTATTCTCTGCTATGTATTGAGTACCTTACTTACTGTGGTTACCCCCGATTGAACCCGGGATAAGCATATATAGGTTTACGAAGCTAGTCAAAGAGAATTGGTACAGCTTTGGTCATCTCAGGCACTCAATGGTTTGTGTATATATATATATATATTGGAAAATGTGTGAGATCCTTGGTACAGTTAGGTAACACTTGTAGTGTTAAATAATTTGATTTAATTTTATATTATAATATTATGAGTTGGTAGATCTAGTAAGTTCTTTGTTAACTTTGGTGGGAAGATTTTTAAAGATTCCTGGTTAACTTTCTTGGAGAACTTTCTCTCATTCGTCGGTGGTGATTGCATACACACACTCACACTTGCATACACACACTCACACACACTCACACTCACTTGCATACACACACTCATGCTTACACACACACACACTCGCATACACAAGCTCACACACATACATGTATTTATGTATATGTATATATATATATGTATGTATATATGTATGTATATATGTATATATGTATGTATATATGTATGTATATATGTATATATATATGTATGTATTATATATTTATGTATGTATATATATATATATATATATATATATATATATATATATATATATATATATATACATATATGTATGTATATATGTATGTTTGTGTTTGTACCAGAGTTTTCAAGTCGCTGGCTGGACTAAAAAGTCACACTCGTTCAGCGCATCGGTAGGGGTTCTCCTACATAGATATAAAGTAGTGGCTGTACTCGAAAACGAGTTGGCAGCCACCATACATATAATAATGTATGTATACTGGTAACATGTATCCCAGTACAACCTGTCTCATGGTCGGGTCGTTGGCGACTAAACTGGCAACCCCACCAAGGTTTCTTGGTGAGGAGGGTGACTTTGGACATCCTGCAGGACTAAAAACAAAACCTGTCAAAGGGCAAAGGAGCTCGTAAGAGTCAATGGCCATCCAAAATCACCGGGAGAGATGACCTCTTAGCCTTTGTCAAGGCAGAATTCTAGGAGAAGGGAAACTCCGATATAACACCTGCAACTCTGATGGTATCCAATGATGTTGACTTGTTCTTCTTTTTGGTAAATATTATCTTGGTTAAGAGAGTGGGACTGGCTTTGTGCAGTGCCTTTGCTCACTATAAAAGCTTCACGGCACAGGCATTGCTTTATATCTGGAGATCTCTCTGCACTTGTCGTCACATGGTACCATGGGCCCAGCACTATGTGTCAATAATTGTTACAAGTGTAGTGTTTGTACCAGAGTTTTCAAGTCGCTGGCTGGACTTAAAAGTCACACTCGTTCAGCGCATCGGTAAGGGTTCTCCTACATGGATATAAAGTAGTGGCCGTACTCGAAAACAAGTTGGCAGCCACCATATATGTATGTATGTATATATATATGTATGTATTACATATTTATGTATGTATGTATTATATATATATATATATATATATATAATAATATTATTGTACAATTCTCGTAAAATATATGTCACATCCATTCCACCCTGTAAATACGAAACTGTTGTTCACATCAATATATATGTATCTATATTATTGTTCAGTTGAATAGGAGGTTAATTACATGTATAAACATTGATAATGCTCCGATGACTCCAAATGAGAATTTGGAAGAAACGATTGTCAGCTATTAAATGATTTGAACATAACTTTGATAATTGTATAATTTATTGATGCATAATTTATATTTATATATATATATATATATATATATATATATATGTGTGTGTGTATGTATGTATGTATGTATGTGTGTGTGTGTGTGTGTGTCCACATTGTTTCTATATAAATTCATATATTTTAATATAACTCATATGGCCTCTCCTGTGCATGTTTTTTTTCTCAAATGAAATACAGTCGAAAGTTAAGATGAAATAAGAATTAAAAGCTACATAAAGTTGATTTGACATGTCTATTGGAATATGATTATTGTACATCTCAAAAAAGCTGGTTCATTATAGAAGGAAAAGATTCTATGAATCTACAGCTGGTTGATGGAAAAAGTATTAAACTCATTGAAATTCTTAGCATGAAAAAATGCAGACAAATGGCTTTATTGACATGCTTCTCTAGTCAGAGAGAATTCATTTTTACTGAGAGGGGTGGAAAACAAAATCAATAAATTTACTCTCACCATAAAAAATATTTCACTAAAAAGACAAATTTTCACTTCAGTAGATTGTGCTTACATTTTAAGAAACATTTCACAATATTTTTAATCTGGCGTACTTTTATCAAAGATGTTATATATATATTTTTTTAACATGTTTCATAGATTTTTGCAAAAAAAGGTTAAAATAATGAAAAGGAAAATTACTGTGTAGAGTGCTCAGGTGCACTAAAAATGGAAGGTAGGAGATGAAATGTAAATATTACTGTAAAAGCTTCGATGAGGTTCGAACACAAACGATAAGTTCCCAATGGATTAGTAGTCCATCACCTTAACCACTTGGCCACCTCGTCACTTTAAGAGAGAGCCAAAGTTGACCACAGACTTGCTGGGATTATATGTATTGCTGTCAACTAAGAAATAGTTATTACTTAGTTTAAATTGAAAAGAATATAATTTGTTTTTAAGTTCAATGATTTGAGGACAATTCTCTCTGTGTATCTGATATAGAATTGGTACATGATATTCCAGTGTGTCATAAAAGGTGACTAAAAGAGTAGGCTTCAGGAAGGGCATCCATCTATAAAACACTACCTCAAAAAAGGACCCATTGTGCTTATAAAGCCTATCAGATGGCCTGAAGGAATAGTGGCTTTTGTAATGAAATAATTAATAATTTTAGTAAATCTCTTGAAATTCTTCATTAATTAAATAAAATAGAGTGTATTTCATTAGAAATGTGATCATGAAAGGGTTAAAGTATTTATATCAATATAAAACCCTTTCATTATAATGTTATGCAAGAACCTTTAAGTTATGCTCTAAACACCAACTTCATAATAAGAAAGTTAGTTATATTATTAAATCCCTTGAAATGTTTGATTATTTTCAAAATGATTTGAAAATCATAGACAGTGTCTTTCATTAGAAATATGGTAAAGAAAGGGTTAATGACATAGACAGTGTCTTTCATTAGAAATATGGTAAAGAAAGGGTTAATGACATAGACAGTGTCTTTCATTAGAAATATGGTAAAGAAAGGGTTAATGACATAGACAGTGTCTTTCATTAGAAATATGGTAAAGAAAGGGTTAATGACATAGACAGTGTCTTTCATTAGAAATATGGTAAAGAAAGGGTTAATGACATAGACAGTGTCTTTCATTAGAAATATGGTAAAGAAAGGGTTAATGACATAGACAGTGTCTTTCATTAGAAATATGGTAAAGAAAGGGTTAATGACATAGACAGTGTCTTTCATTAGAAATATGGTAAAGAAAGGGTTAATGACATAGACAGTGTCTTTCATTAGAAATATGGGTAAAGAAAGGGTTAATGACATATACAGTGTCTTTCATTAGAAATATGGTAAAGAAAGGGTTAATGACATAGACAGTGTCTTTCATTAGAAATATGGTAAAGAAAGGGTTAATGACATAGACAGTGTCTTTCATTAGAAATATGGTAAAGAAAGGGTTAATGACAGACAGTGTCTTTCATTAGAAATATGGTAAAGAAAGGGTTAATGACATAGACAGTGTCTTTCATTAGAAATATGGTAAAGAAAGGGTTAATGACATAGGTAGTGTCTTTCATTAGAAATATGGTAATGAAAGGGTTAATGACATAGACAGTGTCTTTCATTAGAAATATGGCAATGGAAGGGTTAAATTAAAACAGTATTTATTAGTATAAGATGTGATCTCTATTCTATTTCCCCATAAGGTTAGGTTTAGAGTGAACATGGCTTTATCTAACTTGAGAGACTCATCAATTCTGTCACCTCTCTGAACACTTCTTTGTACTTCAAAACAACAGACATTCTTCTACATTTCACTCTCAGAATTCTGTACAGATTTCTACTGACCAAATATGACATTCACTGTCACATCCCCCTTCACTGTCACATCCCCCTTCACTGTCACATCCCCCTTCACTGTCACACCCCCTTCACTGTCACTTCACCTTCACAGTCACTTCACCTTCACAGTCATCTGTCATTCACAGTCACTTCACCTTCACAGTCATCTATCACTTCCCCTTCACAGACATCTGTCATCTGTCACTTCCCCTTCACAGTCATCTGTCACCTGTCACTTCCCCTTCACAGACATCTGTCACCTGTCACTTCTCCTTCACAGTCATCTGTCACTTCACCTTCACAGTCATCTGTCACTTCCCCTTCACAGTCATCTGTCACCTGTCACTTACCCTTCACAGTCATCTGTCACGTCACCTTCACAGTCATCTGTCACTTTCCCTTCACAGTCATCTGTCACCTGTCACTTACCCTTCACAGTCATCTGTCACTTACCCTTCACAGTCATCTGTTACTTCCCCTTCACAGTCATCTGTCACTTACCCTTCACAGTCATCTGTCACTTCCCCCTCACAGTCATCTGTCACCTGTCACTTACCCTTCACAGTCATCTGTCACCTGTCACTTACCCTTCACAGTCATCTGTCACCTGTCACTTACTCTTCACAGTCATCTGTCACTTCACCTTCACAGTCATCTGTTACTTCCCCCTCACAGTCATCTGTCACCTGTCACTTACCCTTCACAGTCATCTGTCACTTACCCTTCACAGTCATCTGTCACCTGTCACTTACCCTTCACAGTCATCTGTCACCTGTCACTTACTCTTCACAGTCATCTGTCACTTCACCTTCACAGTCATCGGTCATCTGGAAATTTAATCATCTTTCTATAGTCTGTTGACAAAAACTCATTAAACCAATCTTTTCAATCATACTTTCTTAAAGGACCACATTTTCAATCATACTTTCTTAAGGGACCACATTTTCAATCATACTTTTTTAACGATTTTTAAATGATTCTTGTGTTAGCAGAAAGCATACAATCACCACCATCCACATCACCATCATCACCATCATCATCATCATTGTTTCTAACTGATCTAATCTGGGTCTCCAAGTGAGACCAGCCAAGCTCATGGATGTTATCCAACCATCTTACTCGGGGTCTACTCCAGGGTCTCCTGCCAGTTGGTTTTGCCCATAAAATCTGTCCAATAAAAAAAAACATTAAAAAGTGGCCAAACTGTTGTCCATGAGCAGAAATAATGAAAGAGACATAGAAATGAGGTTATTAAGTTGAGAGAAAGTTTGTTGTTGGGTAACCATGAGAATCTAATGATTAAAGTAGAGAATATAAATGACCTCTGTAAGTGTTAATAAGAAGTGTACCAGTTGTTTAATCAATGGTGTGGCTTAATTATTAAATTAATTTGCAGGTAGTTGAGTATTACACTTTGCATTGGTCACCCTCAAAACGTCAGGCATCCTAGCACCCTGTACAGCTGAGCTCCTCTGTAATACCAGAATAAGAGCAGCCCACCTGACAAAGGTGGGGTGGTTGTTGCAGCTGGTGTTGTTGGTCATTGTCTGCAGAAACACTGCTCTGGCCTAGGGGTCACTCTCTCCCCTTCTCCCTTCTTTTGTCTAGTAGTCCTTCTTCTTCCTTTTCCTTTCATTTATGGCATTTATAGTCCTTTCCAATACTGCTTTCTTTTTCTATATGTTTAAAAAGATTCTGAAAATATATATATATAATGTATACACACACACACGCTCTCTCTCTCTCTCTCTCTCTCTCTCTCTCTCTCTCTCTCTCTCTTTCTCTCTCTCTCTCTCTCTCTCTCTCTCTCTCTCTCTCTCTCTCTCTCTCTCAATGTGGTTTCAGGCAGTTTGCTATCAAAAGGGTTAACAAAGAATTCTTACTGTAAAATAACACTCTAATCATTCAAGTAATATTTCTGAATTTCCAGAACAATCCAACCCATTCTAATATGAATGTATGTAAATATCCTTTCAAATTTACAGGATTTGCAAATTTTAAAATTTATTTCAATAAAATAAATGTCAAATGATAAAAACAAACTAAATAAATATATAGAAGTTGATGGAAAATTTCTAAAATATACAACAAATTATAAACTCATATAATAAGTTAATTTCAAGATCTTGTCTTGAAAACAGCACAGCCTGTAAATTCCTGTATAACATATATACATATATACAGTCACACACATACACATACAGGCAGACACATACAGATATTAATGCACACAGAGGCACACACACATGTACACACAGAGAGACATACACATACAGTCTCTCACAGTTTCTCACACACACACATATATATACACACATACATATATACACATAGACACAGTCTCACACACACACCCGGACATATACACACATACATACATGGCACATCAATACACATGTACAAACATACACATTCATATATCTAAATGCTACTAGAATAATCTTTGCAATTATTTTTAAACCTTCTCAAAAACCTTCTCAATATCTGAAGAAATTCTGCAGTGGTCCAAGAAGAAAGTAATTTTCTAGTTGAATGAATTTCAAGATTTTGTTCAAATCTAAACTTTCTGCCACAAAACTACTATTTTTTTTTAAAAAGGGATTTCCTATGTAAATCTCATTTCCAAGATTTTTATTTTTCCTCTTCCAGTTTTTATTAATACAATTCTCTAGAATCTAATCCAAAAAATATTATAGTTCATTTTATCCCCCCCCCCCCCCCCCATTAAAAGTGGTATTGGCACTGCAGAGGACAATGTCTGATTGAATACGATAAATAGCATTGACTGTGAAGGAAACATTTCTACAATCAGATCATAGCTTCCATGTGTAAATTTAATGATATTGCATTATGGGGAAAAATGAGTCAGTCATCTTAAATATTTTATTTTTTTTAATTTTCAACTCTTTATACTTTTCTAAAGGTGCAGGCATGGCTGAGAAGTGAATTCCTCAGCTATGTGGTTTTAGGTCCAGTTATATCACGTGTCTTCTGCTATAAGTAGCAGATTGACCAGTGTGTTCATCATCATCACCATTTAACGTCTGTTTTTTTATGTTTGCATGGGTTAGACGGATTGCCCACATTATGAGGTCAGTCTGGCCAGGTAGCCACACTGTGCCCTGCTCAAATGGAACTGGTATTTGGCATATCTTACACTATAATATAACATGGACTGTACTAGTAATTAAAAGAGCCAGCCTTGTCACACAGTGTGTTACACTGAATCTCCCTGAGAATAACATTAAAAGTACACAAGACTATGGTAAAGATACTGGCTCAAGATGCTATGGAGTGGGATGAAACCTAGGACTTCGTGATTGAGAAGTGAACTTCTAAACCATTCAGCAATGTCTGCTTTTACAAAATTAACTCTTCTTTGAGTATTGACTACTTATTTCATCCATTTGTATATCTGTGAAGAACTGTAACCATCTACTATTACAGTCAAACAATGATGGCGTCCCTAGGTATGTCTCTTGATCACTTCTTATTAATCTGGTATCGGTGGATTGGCAGTATCGGTAGAGGGTCGGACGCCATGCTTTGACGCATAGAGTTACGGTCCTTGCCATTCTGAGTTCAAATCCCGCCGAGGTTTACTTTGGCTTTCATCCTTACGGGGTCGATAAAATAAAGTACCAGTAATGCACTGGGTAATTACTGGCCTTGTGCCAAAAGTAGAAACAATTATTACACATCTCCAAATATTCCAGTTTAATGAAGATAAATTTAGTAATTAATAGAAATAAAATACAATTTTGTTTTTTAAATATACCTCTTTGGTTTTAATCTGAGATTCTTCTGGCTGTGAGTTCCACATCTTTGGAAGTCTTTAGAAAAAGTAAAACAGCATTAAAAAGTTTCCTAATAGATTTGAATATCTTTATAAGTAGACCTGATCCAATACGTCAAAAGCAGAACTTTCTGATATGTACTTCAGTTAGTAGTCAGTGACCTGACAACAGTAATGGTGTCACTTGGTTGTAATTGTATATTTTTGGAGACATGTCACCTTTCACATGGATATATTGTCCATAACAGAAGTGTGGGAAGCTTCCCTCAGTTTCTTAAAGCAGTTACATCATTTAAGAGAAAGATTGCCAATTAATCCACTTGCCTTGTTCCTTCCAGATGAATGAAAACATCAATGATTTGTGTCAATCCTTATTTGTTAGTTTAACATTGCCAGGTATGAATAAAGACATGGTCACCATGTGTGTTATTGTAAAGAAGCATCTTTCTTAAGACAGGGCATCACTGTCAACAGAGCTAATATTCTCCACTCTACAGACGGCTTTTATAATATTCTGTGATGAAAAGAAACCATTTTCAGCAATGAATTCAAAATTATTGTGAAAATGATTCCAACCAGTGTTCCATTCTTCCCATTCAATGGTTTTGCCTCCAAATATGTTTTATATCGACACAAGAGAAATAAAAATATATAAAAGAAGATACAACTTGTAAAGTAGTTACTAGAACTATTTTATATTTCAGCTTAATTTCTTGTTGGTTAATTAGAATATGGTTAATTAGAATATGGTTAATTAGAATATGGTTAAAAGGTATCTTATGAAGCAGTTATAGTAATTTATTTCTGCTTGACTTTTTAGTTTTATCCCTTTGGCAACGACAACTATATGTGTAACAAAAAGAATTTTATATCCTTACTGTGGCAAAATTCCTCAAATGTCTGGTCATGGACTGTGACAACCTGTCCGACCCATGCCAGGGAAAGTGAATGTAAAATGAGGATGGTTAGATTTTTTAAATTTAATACCTGTATGTATAAGTTTTCCATTAATTGCACCAAGCTGACTTTGATATGCAAAAAATTGGGGGGGTTTGCTGTGTTTTCTAATTTTCCCCAAACTATTTCAAGTAATTAATGAAGGATTTTGAGGGATTTACTAAAATTATCATTTCACTACTAAGATAGTTTTCCCTTCGACATTGGTGGCAAATTGTGCTTCTAATATATTAATCAACCTGTCATGTGATCTAAGATGTATGAGTGACAGCTGCTCTGTCCTAAATGTCTGAACAGTACTCTAATATTCTACACAGGTTTTGTTAGCAAATGTTTATAACTTAAATAGTTCTTGACTGTCATTTATGTATAGGTCATTTATAAAAGGTCATCATACATTGTAAGTCTCAGTATTTGTAAATACTACGCACATACACATGTGTGTGTATTACACACATTTGCTACACAAACTCTCACATGTACACAAATATGCCAAGAAACATTGTTGTTCCATCTAATCACTAATTCCAAATAGACTTTATATCAACTGTTATACTACAATAACATGACACTACTCTCCAAACAGTTTTATGCTATTGTGTGTCTATGTGTTTGGTAAGGTATCTATCATTGTATATAAATACAGGTAAAATTCCAGTATAACATTTTTTTCCATCTCCGAGGTAATAACAAACACTCGATTCGTTTAGGTCAATCTCGTTATAAAGAATTTTTCGTTGCGACAAATTTTTTTTTATACCTTTTATAATTTCATTATAATGGGATTTCACTGAATTTGATGAAGAAAAACTATATTTTTGACCTGCAGATTATAGAAACCCCCATACCACAATATTTCATCGTGCAGTTTATTTTATTTAATACAACAAAATGGTGACATCCCCCACCAACTTATTCCTGAGAGGGTCATGGGAGCAGAGTCCTCAAACACTCCTTCCAACGGGTCCTGTCAGAAGCAACTGACCCCAACTGATCCGGCTGGATCCCCAAGTGAGACCACCCTGGGTCTCCTGTCGGTTTGTTTTACCTGTAAAATCTCCTCAGCGATTCTTTCCTTAGACGTTCTAACCACATGCCTATAGTATTGGAGCTGTGATCTCCCAATTCTGTGAAGTAGCAACTCTACCTTGAGTGACTCTACCTTGAGTGACTCTACCTTGAGTGATTCTACCTTGAGTGACTCTACCTCGAGCGACTCTACCTTGAGCGATTCTACCTTGAGTGACTCTACCTTGAGTGACTCTACCTTGAGTAACTCTACCTTGAGCGACTCTACCTTCAGTGACTCTATCTTGAGTGACTCTACCTGTAGTGACTCTACCTTGAGTGACTCTACCTGTAGTGATTCTACCTTGAGTGACTCTACCTTCAGTGACTCTACCTTGAGTGACTCTACCTTGAGCGACTCTACCTGTAGTGACTCTACCTGTAGTGACTCTACCTTGAGTGACTCTACCTTGAGTGACTCTACCTTGAGCGACTCTCTGATCTTCGAGCTAATCACATTTATAATTAAAAGACAAAATGTCTTTCTTGCGAGAATTATATGAAGTTGTATTTCCATCTTTGTTTATGTGGTTTATTTACTACAACGTTGTTGTTCTCTTCTGAGTGTTTAGAGTGGCTGGGTAGCAAGTGCTCAACACATACATTCTTATGCTCTACCAACTTCATTTTATCATGGCACCAGCACTAGGGAGGCTGCCGTGCCCTTGACACAGCTGAAGGGTCCTCTTGACCCTTTATTTGACAGGATTTTCTACAGATTTAGTTTAAATGTGTCAACCAGCTTTCAAATCCTCCCACTCAACTACTTAATATTTTAATAGGTTTTTATCCTGTTTATCATTTCTATATTTCTGCAGTTAACTTCACCATTATGTCTCTTTGATGATAACAGATCAGGCTATAAAACATCCATACCTTGAGCAAGTTAATTAATCTAATTTAAATATATGAGGGAAAGAAGGGGAAGACAACAGAGTATGAGAGGGGGGATATAAAGAGAGGGCTCTCTCTCTCTCTATATATATATATAGAGAGAGAGAGAGAGGGAGAGAGAGAGGGGGATCTAAAGAGAGGGATATATATATATACATATGAGAGAGAAAGTGAAAGAGATCCCAAATAGAAAAAGAGTGATAGTGTGAGAGGATGGAAAGAGAGAGAGGAGGGGAGGCAATGTGGTTTGAATGAAGAGAAAGGAAGAGAGAGAGCTAGGGCAACAAAAATAAACAAACCCCCACCATCTCCATCACTAACACCACCACTCCCTTTCACTACTACCACCACCACCCCATCACTACTACGACAACCACCAGCATCCCCATCACTAATTTCTATTTTATAATGTTAATAGCAATGTTGTTCCTGTTCCAACAAAAGGCACCCAGTCCACTCTGTAAAGTAGTCATGTAGGTGTCACAACAAACAGCACCCAGTCCACTCTGTTTGATCAAGATAAGGTCATGTGACCTGACTTGCCTCACAACAGGATAACTCGTCTAACCCATGCTAGTGTGGAAGAATGGATGTTAAATGGTGATATATATATGGTCGATTGATCAGGTGATATATTGATCTTCTCTGATCAATCAATACTCTGAAACAATCTTAAAACAAAGAACTATTGATCTCTGACTTTTGTTTTATTTTCATTGTTCTATACACACATACACACACAGATTTATATATACATATACACACACAGATTTATATACATATATACACACACAGATATAGATAGATATATACATACACACACAGATATATATATATACAAACACAGACACACACACAGATATCATCATCATCGTTTAACGTCCATCTTCCACGCTAGCATGGGTTTGGACGGGAATTTTCCCACTTGAGGCAAGAGTGGTTGTCCTGCTCGTATAAGACTGTCTGGCGGGTTTTCTACGGCTGGATGCCCTTCCTAACACCAACCACGTTTACAGTGTGGACTGGGAGGTTTTTACCGTGTTACCTACACGGCCACATTACAGCATGGACTGTGTTTTTGTTTTGTCGTGACACCTGCACGACCTCATTTGTTTCGGACTGGATGTTGTGGTACCAACATAACTCTGCATTGAAAGGGGTGGTGTGGATGGGGTGGGGGTAGTCGGACAGGGGTGTATTTTTGTTAGAGGTGCCTACTGACTGTAGGTTTCGCTTTGTACTTAGGCAAGGCGGGTCTTCTGTATTACTGTGTAGCGCCAAAGATCTCGGTCCAGTGACATTGTCTTGGAGAGGTGTAAGTGTGTGAGGTCGGAATTTATCAGATCGTCCCAGATTTTTCTGGATCTGCCTACTCCGTAGCTACCGTCTATTTTGATCGCCCTGCACTTTTTTATACAGCTGTCGTCTTTCATGCGCATCACGTGACCATACCAACGTAGTCTTCTCTCGAGTAATATATATATATACATACACACAGATTTATATATACACACACACACACACTATATATATATATACACGCATATATAAATATATTAAGTTAGACATAACCTGGGCAAATACTGGTTGAAACCTATCAAAATTATATATATATATTTAGTTATCTAATAAACAAAATATGATAATTATTTCATTTACCAGTGGTTTCTTGAAGACATATATTTGTTTTTCCTGTACCTTTCCAACGGAAATACTTCATTATATATATATATATATATATATATATATATATATAGTGTGTGTGTGTCTATGTATTTGTATGTGTTTGTATGTCTGTGCTTGTATATATATATAAAGATGACACACACATGGTTGGTAATTAAATACCTTTTTTTTGTTATATACAATTGAATCTGATAATTTCTCTACAAAGGTATTGAATATGACATCCTTTGGAGAATGAAACATATGTAAATAATGTATTGTTAAACCTTGGTAATCTCTCTCTCTCTCTCTCTCTCTCTCTCTCTCTCTCTCTCTATATATATATATATATATATATATATATATATATATATATATATATATATACACACACACACATATATATATATATATATACACACACACACACACATATATATATATATATATATATACACACACACACACACACACACACACACACACACACACACACATACATATATATATATATATATATATACACACACACACACACACACATATATATATATATATATATATATATATATATATATATATATATATACACACACACACACATATAGTGTTTAATGAGATGACAATTTCATGGTGTTGTGATGTTATCTCAACTTTGGTTGTCTTTCATTTTCACTATTAACCATTGCAATGACATATTTAGAGCAAATCTAGTAATTGACCCCATCTACAACACCAGGACCCTTTTTTCCTGGCTGTCCCCTCCTATCTTTCACTCTTCCCTGGCCTCCCCCTCCCACCACAACACAGGGTTCATGGCTGCTGTATAAAATTGCTATCATTAAATCTCTTTAGCTATTAGACCAGTGCATGCTATGTTGTGCTGTGGTGTGTGTGTTTGTGATGTGGTCGATGTGTGTGTTTATCTGTGTGTGTGGGCGTTTTTGTGCTGTGGTGCATGTGTGTGTGTGTGTATATATGTGTCTGTGCTGTGATGAGCGTGTATGTGTGTTACTATGCTCTGTATGTTACCCCCCCCCCCTCCTCCAATGTAACTATCACCTAAATGGACTTGTTATTATTAATGGCTGTTATTAAGGTCATCATCACTGCTACAGTTTTATATACACATGGATGGCTCTATCTCTCTCTCTCTCTTTCTCTTTCTCTCTCTCTTTCTCTCTCTCTACCCCCCACTCTCCTGAGCGTGAATCTAATAAACATTTGTCGTACTGCCTCTCTGTTCTGTCCCTGTTCAATTTTTTATTATATATATATATGAAATAAAATGTCTTGCTCAAGGAAACCCCCCCCCCCCGGGTCTGAGAATTGAGACCCGGGGGGGGGGGGGTTTCCTTGAGCAAGACATTTTATTTCATATTGCTCCAGTTTACTCAGCTGTAGAAATGAGATGATAATGATAGGGACTGGGGTCCCTATCATTCCACTGCAAAGTGGTCGTGGAGGTGCCACAACAAAAAAGCACCCAGCACTCACTGTAAATGAGGTTGGTGTTAGGAAGGGCATCCAGCTGTAGAAATCAAGCCAAGATCAGTTCCCGTCCCACCCTTGTAAGCAGGGAAAAGCGGACATAAAATGATGATATGATATATAATGTAAAAGGTAAACAGAAATAACAAAACAAACGGCACATTACATGAAAGAAATATATTAGTTTGACGCTTGAAATATCAGGAAGACTCACTTCCTGACATTAGTCCTTCATCAGAAGATAGAAATAGAAAGTAAAGAGTGATACGAGGAAGGATTATGGAAAAAGGAGGAAAAAATAAGGGAGAAAAAATGTGCGTGTGTGTGTGTGTGTATGTATGTGCATGAGTATATGTGTATGTGTATATATAAGTATGTGTGTCTGTGTGTGTATATATGTATATATACACACATATATTATTGAGAGAGAGAAATGACCTTACAGAAGTAGAACTGTTTCATTCATATAGCATCAGTTCTAGTACTTTAAAGTCATTTCTATAATAAAGTTGCCTTTACTCTACCAACGTATTGAGTACCCTTTTTAACTGTGGTTAGCTCACTACACCACTTCGAAATATATATATTTATATATATACACACGTGTGTGTATATACGAGCATGACAACCAATCTTGCTTCAAGTGGGACAATTCCCGTCTAAACCCATGCTAGTGTGGAAGATAGACGTTAAATAATGATGATGATGATATTGAGTGTGATTTTGTATTATTAAAGAAGGAGCCCTCAATATGTAAACAGAGAGGTAATTTATATATATATATTAAATAATAATCCATGTATCAATATATATATATATATATATATATATACACACAAATAATTTCGGCCCCTGGATTTCTGAGCTAACAAGTTGGGCGAATTTTGGCTATTATTTCTAGTCGTTTTACAATCCACCCACGCCACTTGAAATGACGAACAGACGAGGTATTTAATTCCCTCGTGTTTATTTAGTTTACCTTCTCATAGGTGTTTGTTGCATATAATCTCATCTCCCGCTGAGGACTGCCTCCGGATTATCTGTTACAAACACAACTTTTCAAGGCGAAACAGATTAATCTCTAGTCTGTCCGAGAGATAATAGTTATTGAAACGGTCAGTACATTTTAATTTAAACTTGTATGTGGAGGCACATGGCTTAGTGGTTAGAGCATTGACCTTGCAATCGAAAGGTTGTGAGTTCAATTCTCAGACCGGGTGATGTGTTGTTTCGTTGAGCAAGACACTTTATTTCACATTGCTCCAGTTTACTCAGCTGTAGAAATGAGATGATAGGGACTGGGTTCCCTATTATTCCACTGCAAAGTAGACGTGTAGGCGCCACGGAAAAAAAGCACCCAGCACTCACTGTAAATGAGGTTGGTGTTAGGAAGGGCATCCAGCTGTAGAAATCAAGCCAGAATCAGTTCCTGTCCCACCCTTGCAAGCAGGGAAAAGCGGACGTAAAATGAAATGATGATTCCTCGTTTGATTCAGAGTTTATATTCGTCAAACCAACCTGGTCTTGCTACACTTGTAATTCTAAACACACAATTTACTGTGTTTATTCCTTTATATATATATATATATATATATATATATATATATATATATATATATACATATATACAAACTTTATTTGCATATTACAATTGTTTTGATATTAGTTCAGGGTAGAATCAAGATAACGGAGCCTGACTCCTTTTCGGCATCTCATCAGATATGCGAGCTTATAACTGTTGTTAAACACTATGTATATAATATATAAGTATGTTTTGAAACAGCGAGCGAGCTTGAAATTAGAAATAGGTTTCGCCGTATTTTTTAAAGGTTTCTAAACCCCACTATCAGGCTAAAATTTCTTTAGTAAAAAAATACGGCGAAACCTTCTATTTCTAAATCAGTTCCCGTCCCACCCTTGCAAGCAGGGAAAAGCGGACGTAAAATGATGATGATGATGATATATATATATATATATATATATATATAGCTAGCATGGAAGATGGACGTTAAACGATGATGATTATATATATATCAAGAGCTACTTCCAGACATAAAAATACCTGTTCTTTTATTCTTTTCCTTGTTTAAGTGATTATAATGAAGCAATGCGGGCGACTGCCTTAAAGGGATTGTCTATTACAGATGACATAGAAATAAGATCAACAATGAAGAAGTATATGTTTCTGGAGAGAAAAACTCTGAAACAAACCTGTTCAGGTTCAAGTGGGAATGTGTTATGTGAAACAAATACAAACAGAAAACAATATGTTTAGCTTCAACCCTCTTTATTTTGTGTGTGTGTTAAAGATGAAAAACTAGGGAAAGTAATCCTTTAGACATTTGAACTGCTGCTATTTTGATATGCTTCAGTACGTTTGTCATTTATTAATGGGGAAAACATCTTGGATGTAATGTGTAAAATTAGGATTAATAAAATGGTTGCTAAGGTATGTGAAAAAAATGTCTTCTTCATGCTTTTCATACATATCACTAGATTTAGCTGCTTTTAAAGTTGGATTTCAGATATCTTCCTACTGATCTTGGCGAGTGAGTCATAAAAGACATATTTTATATTGTCACTTTGCCTCAACTATACAGGCTTTTCTCTATATAGCCACTTCTTTCAATGTTCTTTGTTAATCAATCAAACTTTACTATTTCTTCTGTATATATTTATCAGATTTTCTAATCCCTCCAACTATCAGAATTGTTCTAAACCCAGAAAAAATCCCATTGATTTTTCTTTTCCTAAGAGAGAAACTTTCAGGTCCTGTAGACATACCATATCTATATAACCTCACAACCAACCTATACAACCTCACAAACAATCTATACCATACCATATCTATATAACCTCACAACCAACCTATACCATACCATATCTATATAACCTCACAACCAACCTATACCATACCATATCTATATAACCTCACAACCAACCTATACCATACCATATCTATATAACCTCACAACCAACCTATACCATACCATATCTATATAACCTCACAACCAACCTATACTATACCATATCTATATAACCACACAACCAACCTATACCATATCTATATAACCTCACAACCAACCTATACCATATCTATATAACCTCACAACCAACCTATACCATATCTATATAACCTCACAACCAATCTATGCAACCTCACAACCAACCTATACCATACCATATCTATATAACCTCACAACCAATCTATGCAACCTCACAACCAACCTATACCATACCATATCTATATAACCTCACAACCAATCTATGCAACCTCACAACCAACCTATACCATACCATATCTATATAACCTCACAACCAATCTATACAACCTCACAACCAACCTATACCATACCATATCTATATAACCTCACAACCAACCTATACAACCTCACAAACAATCTATACCATACCATATCTATATAACCTCACAACCAACCTATACCATACCATATCTATATAACCTCACAACCAACCTATACCATACCATATCTATATAACCTCACAACCAACCTATACCATACCATATCTATATAACCTCACAACCAACCTATACCATATCTATATACCATTCCATATTTAGATATTCTCTCAAACTAATCTTTGTCTCCCAACTTAGCAATTCAAACAAATAGTAATCAGTAAAATTAATTCCAAGACATGAAGATAATTACTGGTATCAATATGATCAAAGATATCTTTTCAATATTGTGCACCAGCATGGCCACAGTCTAATGACCAAAACCAGTAAAAGCAAAAAGGATATAAAAGAAGTAATAGGTCAAAATTTCATTAGAAGTGGACAAACAGCACATTGCTGCCATCATCATCAATATCATCATTATCATCATCACCACCACCACTATATGCTAATATATTCTGTCTTGACCAACAGTAGACATCATCACCATCACCACCATCACCACCACTACCACCACCACCACCATCACCACCACCACCATCACCACTACCACCACCATCACCACCACCACCAACAACAACAGCAACACTACCACCACAAGCAGTGATCTCCACTCAAGATTTTCTGTTGTGTGTGATTATAATTTCTTTCTATTCAAACAAGTATTTGTCCAGAGTAAATACTTTAAACCAGAATTACCATAACATACAACAAAAGATTTCCTCCATTAAATAAATGACAAATTCACTCATGCATGACTCCATGAATCTCTTACAAATATTTAAACTGTTTTCCTACTGTTTTCACAATATTTCCTCTTTGAAGCAAAACTATCAAAATACCTTCCCCACAGGGAAATTGCCCTCCCCCTTTCTTCCATCACCTAATAGTCCTTACTCTTTCCTCCTTTTCTTCTCATGTACGCCATTTATAGTCCTCTACTTCCCTATAACAACCAGATCTGACCTTCTTTACCCCTTCCCCCTCTTTTTTCATTACTTAATTTTGGTTTTATCTTTTTTTAATATTCCCACCATGGTATAACTTCTGTAAAATATAGTTGACATAATATACTTTTATATAACAGATATCAAAATATTCCCTCCATAGTATAACTTCTGTAAAATATAGTTGACTTAATATACTTTTATATAACAGATATCAAAATATTCACTCCATGGTATAACTTCTGTAAAATATAGTTGACATAATATACTTTTATATAACAGATATCAAAATATTCACTCCATGGTATATAGTTGACATAATATACTTTTATATAACAGATATCAAAATATTCCCTCCATGGTATAACTTCTGTAAAATATAGTTGATATATGTTTATGTCAACTATATTTATGTTGCAGTCGGGATTATATATATATATATATATAATATATAATAATAAGTTGATGGACCCACCATATTTATCAGTGCCAGGACCAGTTCTATCTCAGCGTACTCAATAGGTAATGTAGGATACATTCCCAGAGTATACACATAGTTATTCGCTTCAATACAACACGTAAACAGGTAAACAGTAGTAGGGTGCACTGCACCCTCTGTCTGCATATATTATGCAACAATGCATATATATATATATGTATATATATATATATAGTAATAATAATAAATGTGAAGACTAAAATCCACAGAGGGCTCGATAAGGATAAATATATGTCAAATATATAAGAACCGTAGAGCAAATATTTATCTGTTATTTTAATAAATATATATATATGCATGTGTGTGTTGTATCATGGAGCTTTTTCATACATGTAAATTTTCTATGAAACAAATAAGATAAGATATTTAAATTTACATTCCTACCTATTTCAAAAGCTACTGTGAGAATGGGGTGGGGTGAGGTGGGGTGGGAGTTGTTTATGATGAACTACACATGTCACAACATGAAACATTGATACTGATAGTGACTTCATAAAGAGCCAAACACTTCCTCAACCCACCTGCCTTCTGCCCTCCACACACACACACACTCCCCCCCCCCCACATTAAATGGCCCCTAAACCCTTCAAGATCAATGCTGCCCTCCTCCAAGCCATTTATATCAGTCAAACACCCTAGAATTACTCCCCTCAGCTTCCTTCTCATCTGTTTCACAGCTAAACATCGAACTTTCTAACATTGATTTTAATCCTGGATGATGACTGGGGGAGAAGCTTTAGAGTACCTGTGGGTGGAGGGGAGAGGGTGGTGGTGGTGGTGGTGGAGGGGAGAGGTGGATGATGACTGGGGAGAAGCTTTAGAGTACCTGTGGGTGGAGGGGAGAGGGTGGTGGTGGTGGTGGTGGTGGAGGGGAGAGGTGGATGATGACTGGGGAGAAGCTTTAGAGTACCTGTGGGTGGAGGGGAGAGGGTGAGGAGGGGGTGAGGGGGGAGGGGGGTTAGATGGGGTGTTGGGGGTGTTGGTAGAGGTGGGGGATGTGGTGGAGGAGGTGGTGGAGGAAGAAGAGTCTCTCCTGTTTTCCGACATAATTACTAGCAATGTCAGCTAACGAGGCTATGTCAGCAGGCTGTGAAAGTTATTAATTAGTTGAGCCAAGTTACTCCACAAAAATGTTCTTCTGATGATGAAGAAGTTGGACTTAATTCGGAGGGGGAGGAGGAGGTGACAAGAGGGAGATAGAGATGATGATGATGACAGAGGAGAATAAGAAGATGAAAAGAATGACATTTTTAGATATAAAAGAATAAAAGGAAAAATAAAATAAAATAAAATAAAATAAAATAAAAAGCTAAAATAAAAAAAATAAAATAAAAACTAAAATAAAATAAAATAAAATAAAAAAATAAAATAAAATAAGAGCTAATAGTGACGTCTGTTGTTGGAAGGTTGTGAATTTGTAAAAGATGGTCAAATTGTTGTGATTGTTGTTGTTGTTTAGTGGTGTAGCAACATATATTGTTGTTGTTGTTTAGTGCAGCACCATATGTTGTTGTTGTGGGAAGTGTGTTAAAGGGGGGTGGGGGTTATCTGTCAGATTTGTAACTGTTACATTATTCTAACTTCCTTCTTGTTGTTCCTCATGAATATAGTTGAGATACAATATAATAGCATAGCTGTTTACTCCTCTAACTGCAAAACAAACAACAAAATTATTTGTAGAAATAAAACAAAAACAAATATATAATTTGATGGGTTTTTTTAATAAAAAAAAAACGCCAAGCTCAGAATAAACCGATGCGGTACCCCATTATTTATCCTCACCCTATACTTGGAGCTGTAATATATTGCTTCTTTTATGGAGAGTTTCCAAAATAAAAGGAAACAAAAAACAGCTTTTTTATTTTTCATTATTTTTTACCTTCTCCCTTATTAACACTTACTTAAAAACAAATATAGCATTAAAAAAAAATGTATTCTAGAACAAACAAAACATTCAAACCTATTTCTTATGCTACCATTTTTTTTTTCTGTTTTTTTTTCTTTATATATATATTTTTTATACAAGAGGAGAAATTTATCATGAAGGAGATAAGTTTTGAAAGTATGTGTTTATACAACTAATACTGATGTTGTCCAGTTAATCTAGAAGAAGAAGATTCCATTTACTTTCTACAAAACATATATTTTATCAATGCTTCTTGTATAAATTTAATTCCTTACTAGCAATCTTCATTGATGTTTTACTTGATCTAGAAAGTGAACTGATTGTTTGTGGAATGTTTGCCAGAAAAAGCACAATACACTCCCAGCTACAATTATTTCTTGATAACTTGCTAAAAATAATAATGCTAAAATATAAAATAGGTGTATTTTGTTTCTTTATAATTCTTCATGAGTTGATGCTGTCCATGACTCCTTTTAACTCTTTTGATACCGTCTTTGCTTTTAATGTCTAAAGTCTGTCTTGAGCCCAGAGGTTCATCAGGTTATCCTGGTGTTGTGGCGTGAAGTGACTACAAGACTATCCACCGAACAGAACACTAGTCCATTGCAGGGTTAAAGTCTGCCTCAAGCCAGAAGGCTCATCAGGCTGGTACTGACCCAGTTTTTGTGGTGTGAAGTGACTGAGAGTATAAGACCCACACTGGACACAGCGCCAGTTCATTTCAGGGTTAAACCCCCAGCTATTGCTGGTACTCCTTTTCAGCTGAGTATACTGGAGCAACATGAAATGTTTTGCTCTACAACACAACACACAACATTATGATCATAAGTTGAACACCCTTATCAGTAGGCCACATGCCCACACTTTTAATGTGTTTAGATCTAAATAAAAACCTTTCATCATCACTTTATGTAAGAACTTTCTATTAAGTTATGTTTGTACCCCAGTTTTTAGAATAGGTACACCATATCCCTGTATGTCATAAGAAGTAATTAAAGGGTTTGGCCTTGTGGTTAAAGTGTTGGGCTTAAAATTACAAGATCAAGTGTTCAACCTTCAGACTAGGCAATGTATTGTCCTTGAGCAAGTCACTTTATTTCCCATTGCCCAACCTAATATTATCAGACTGAGCAGTGTATTGTCCTTGAACAAGTCACTTCATTTCTCATTGCCTCAACCTACTCAGCTGAAAAAATTAGTACCAGTAACATCTTGGGTTAACCTTGTGATGGATTGATAATATTCTTTGCTGCACTTTCAATTATTTAAATGTTTCTGGAGCCTTTAGGTTTGAGAGAGAGAAAATTAAGCGATAAATTGATATGTTATCACTTTCTACACATAATGGATGGTACAACAATTAAATTTACCTGGTATTTTTTTATAAAAATATTAGCTAGAGCATCAAGTCATAACTCATACAACAAATGAATCATATAAGCAAGATAAAGTTTTCAAATCTGTTTAATGTCAAACTGTGACAACCTGTCCAACCCATGCAAGTGTGGAGACTGGATGTAAAATGATGATGATGATATTTAATATGGATATAAATATACAATAAATATAATATATACATACAATAAATATCTCTATATATATAAAACTGAGGATGTCTGTGTGTGTGTGAGTTTGAATCGCTAAAACTCGAGAACCACCCAACCAACTGTTTTCAAACTTTACACATGTAATACTTATGATTCAGGGAGTGTTCTGAGCAAAAGAAATTAAAATTTTCAATGCCCTAGGGACCGCATTAGGCGATTTAACGATCTCTCTCTATAATTCTTAGTCTTTCTCTTTTTAGATAGATACATATAACGTCGCGGCCTTATAATATCTGTCTATATGCCTGGCTGTTTGCAATACGTCACTTCCCTGAGGATGTCTGTGTGTGTGAGTGTGTCTGTGAGTTTGAATCCCTAAAACTCGAGAAGTACCCAACCGATTTTTTTCAAACTTTACATGTGTATTACTTATGTTTCAGGGAGTGTTATGCACATACAAAATTCAACTTTTTGATCTCCTAGGGCCCGCATTAGGTAAAAAAAGCTGCGTTTTTAAAGTTTTTGAGGGTTTTTTTGAGGCGTTACATCAGACCTATTTCCTTGAAATTGTAACTATGTATTAGTCAGTCTCTTCTTCATATCGTGAGCAAAGAAAATTCAACTTTTTTATGACCTCGGGCTCGTATTAGGTGAAAAACTTTTCCCGAAATTTCAAGGCATATTATGCACATAAAAAAAATTATTTTCTTGATCTCCTAGGGCCCACATTAGGTGAAAACCTGCATTTTTCCTGCTTCATCGAGGAAAGTCTAATATAATATATATGCAATAAATATAATATAAATATACAATAAATATAATATATATATACAATAAATATAATATAAATATACAATAAGTATAATATATATATATACAATAAATATAATATATATATACAATAAATATAATATATATATATACAATAAATATAATATAAATATACAATAAATATAATATAAATATACAATAAATATAATATAAATATACAATAAGTATAATATATATATACAATAAATATAATATAAATATAAAATAAATATAATATATATATACAATAAATATAATATATATATGCAATAAATATAATATATATATACAATAAGTATAATAAATATATACAATAAATA
>CAXHJY010001042.1:10000-12500 GCA_964016885.1 Eledone cirrhosa
AGCTATTTTATGCCTACAGAAAATAGATCTTTCTATTTTGCTGTTAAGCAGCATCTTATCGTACCTTAAAATATGTAGTAGTTCTAAATTACAAAGCCCGCAGTGGGACAATAGAAAAAATATAAAACTTTCATACTCTACTGCAGCCAACATAGAATCGCACATACGTAAAATCAACCACAAAATATCTCTAAAGAAATTAACCTACCAACGCGCACCATAGCACCAAATACAAAACACAAACACATAACAACATCACAACCACAAACGCATCAGAACGCATCACAACAAAACGTATGTATGTACGTATTATTTTTTATGTGTGTGTGTGTGTGTATATAAATATTGTGTGTATTTATGTGTGTATATATATGTATGTGTATATATGTATGTATGTATGTATGTATGTATGTATGTATGTATGTATGTATGTATGTATGTATGTATGTATATATATATATATATATAATATATATATGTACATACATACATACATACATACATATATACACATACATATATATACACACATAAATACCCACAATATATATATATACACATACACACACATAAAAAAATTGATTTTTTTTTTGTGAATGTTTCCTATCTTGATTGAACTATCTGAATGTTCAAAATATTCTTCTCAAATAAAATGTATAAGTACGTCCTTGTCTTAACTATATATTGAAAATGTAAACACAAAATTCTTCGTAACCCCTAACATATATAAAAATATTTAAATTATCTATCTGTGAAAATAACAACATATATACTCACCAAAAATATTTATATAATACTTATATAAATAACCCGTTGTAATATAATAAACTAAAATGTACTTACAACCTTAAAATATACTTATAAATATTATCTATAAAACATTATAACTCATGATTTGAATAGATCCAATAATTAGTCGTATATCTCAATTTTTTTTTAATTTTAAATTGGTATTCTACCACTTCAACGCATTCTTAACTCATTATATGATTATATAATTAAATAATTAAATATATCACTCTCTTTACACCATCACTGGTATTATCCATACAATTTTATCTTAATAATAATAGAGTATTTCTAACTATAATTTTTTTCTTATAATCATTCCTTATATTTTCTTACACCCTAATATTAATATTAGCTTCTCTTTTTTTTTTCCATTTATAAATTATCCTAATAATTATTTAAATTTACCTAGCGTCTAAATATAACGATCTTTTTTCAGCCTTACCTTTCAACCTCATTTACATATTCATCCTAAAGATTTGAAATTTTTCTTTCACTATCCAAACTGAACCTGAACCGATAAGGTCTGGTTTCTTGGGTATGTCACCATTTATAAAACAAATTTTGTATTTTATCTGATGAGTGCGTACCAAAATTTTGGTACTCTTGAAATATATTTAATAAAATAAATATGGTTTTATAAATATAGTTTCCATTTATTAATATCATTGATATATATATATATATATATATATATATATATATATATATATATATATATATATATATATATATATATATATATATATATATACGTAGGTCCCGGGTTGAGTCGGGGATAACCACAGTAAGTAAGGTACTCAATACATGGCAGAGTAAAATATATTTATTGTATAGAAGGAGCTTCTACAGGACTAGTACTGTTTCATTCAGATAAAATTTTCAGGAAGCTGGGTGTCATATTAAGTTCTGGTATTTATACATTTAGGTAGTGGTAAGGGAGGGGTGGTGGCTGGGGGGGATTTTTGGGGTAGGATCGTATTTAGATACACAGGGCCACAACATGGCACAGGCCGTTTTTTCTTTGGGGAGTGGTCAATTAGCCAGAGTGCTTTTGTAAAATAAAAGGAAAAGAAAAAGAAAAAGTAAATAAATAAGTAAATAAATAAATAAATAAATGAATAAATAGATAAATGAATAAATAAATAAAAATAAATAAAAATAAATAAAAACCCCAAGAATAGTAATTCAACAGATATATAGTAGGGAAATTTTTTTAAGTGGGTTGGTATTAGAAGATAAACAAGACCGAATCATGGTACAGACTGAGGTGAGTGGTCAAGTTAACATACAAGCTACAGGTGGCCAGACTGTTTTTGTAGAATGGAAAGAATAAATTATATTTACATACTCACAACCACATACATAAACACTTACACACACATATATATATGCATATCTATACATATATATATGAATAAAAAATGGCGTAGACTTACAACACAACAGGAGGAACAATGAATATAACACCACTGACGATGTTGCAGATGTGCAACGAAAGATCTATGTAAATTATGTAAACTATATATATGTGTTTGTGTCTATATTGTATCTGTATTATTTTTGACCGCCGGTCAGTCAATGGCAACATTGAGGACCGAGTAAGTTAGATCGCAGATATAAAAGACAGCGAGAAGCGAAAACCAACCAAACAGTGAGTGTGTTCTGTTATTAATTCTGGCAATATTACGCAAATATGACCCTCCCCATA
>CAXHJY010001042.1:15000-57500 GCA_964016885.1 Eledone cirrhosa
CTTATTTTATTTTATTTTATTTACTTATTTATTTATACTTCTCTTAGGTCAGTGTTGTTTGTTTGGGTGTTGTTGTTGTTCCACTCATTCTTTCTGTTTAGCTTTGGTCTTCTAATTTCTATTTCACTGGCCTCTCTGATTTGCCTATCTGCTGGGTCATTCCTATGTTTAGATATTATTCTAATTTCTATGTTGTCTATGTTACCGTCATGTTGTTGTCTAGCATGTTCGTATAGTACTGACCCGTTTTTTCGTCCTTTTAGTTCCCCCCAGTTGTCGTGTTTCTGCAAGTACCCTCTGTACATCTTATGCTATAGACTACGTTTCTAGTTTTACAGTTTATCCGGGGGTTCACCTTACATATGATACATTTCCTATTGGTACAGTGGGTTTTCTTAAAAGGGTAGGTTTTGCTGATCAGGGATTTTATGGTGGTTCCTGGCTTTTCTACCACCTTTATTTTTAAGTGGGTCTTTCTCAGGGCCTTTCTACACTGGTTAGCTAATTTCCCTCCAGGGGTGGCGTCCACAAACATGACACTCTGATATCTCTGGTTGTCGTACCATGATGTGGCCTTCCCTATCTTATGTCTAGCCCTATCTAAGCTATTCCATGATTTGCTCCTGTATAGTGGGCAAATTCCTTTCATGTCCAGTTCTAATTCATCGCCGCTATGGCATTAGCTTGTGCCAAGCTGAAAGGTTATTGAAAGACACTGTTTTCTGTTATATAAAAACTACAATAACAACAGAACAAATCCGCTTCTTAAAACACTGTGTTTCCTCCAAAACATACACAACAAACATATCAAAACAAGTAAATAATTTATTATTGAACAAAACACAAGCTGAACGGCTAAAACACACAATAACAGTTAATATGAAAAGAACAACATACACAAAAGTCAACGCACTCTACAGACAAAAACGCATCAACGGTAAGGAAATCCGAAATCTCATCACAGCAAACGAGAGAGATGACTTCATGAGCGTCATCCGACGCGAAACGAAATATGCTCAAAACGAATGCTGTAGGCATTTCAAGAAGAAATTAGAATGGATGAATAAGAAAAAACTACAAGAAAGGAAAATCGAATATTCTCAAAAATACCCAGATAACATCGACAACATCCGTATGAGTGATGTAAAACTACCGGAAGAATTTACCAATGACCACACAGTAAATATCTATGGGAACACTTTAATCAGTGAACAAGAACAACAAATCCTAAAGTTACCACCAAAATTTGCCATCTACAAAAAGATTAACCCTATGGAATGCAAAACGGAGCTGGAAAAGTGTTTCACAAAAATACGTTGGAATGCAAAGGTAAACAACAACAACAATAATAACGGTAGTAGTAATATAAACAATAACTCTGGGTATAGAAATAACAGCCATAACCATAACAATGGCAGGAAAGTGAGAAATAGTGATAATGGTAATAATACTAGCGATAGACAGAACAACAACAACCACAATAATAATAATAATAGAAACGTTAACCACAGACACAGCAACAGTGACCACAGTAGTAATAACGGTAACAATACGAACAACAACAACAACAATAACCACAGTGGTAATAATGGAAATAGTACATGTAGCAACATCAACAAAAACAAGAAACATAATAATAGTAACAACCACAATGGTAGAAATAGCAGTAACAACAACAACAATAACGGTGAAGTAAACAACAATACATCTAGCAATCATAACAATAATAATATTAATGCTAATGATAGAAACAACAACAACCACCATGATAACAATAATAGCAACACACACAACTATGACGATAGAAATAACGACAACCCCTTAGAGAAACTATTTTTCAACCCAGCTGACAAAACATATAAGATGGGTAATATCTATCCTACGAGGTTACCCTTTAATAAAAGAGTTTGCATACCACAGCAAATAGATGACGAGACGGAGGCACAGTTCACCATAGCTAGAAATAAGATTAGACAAGTAGTAGACAGGTACACTATGAGACAGAGCAGACCAGAGGCCCAACAACTTGGGATAAAACCTGTAGAAGGCTTGGTTAGCCTCAAGCAGCGCACAAGGGATGGTGAGGTAGTGTGTCTACCCACAGATAAGTCCGGTAGGATGTCAATAGATAGCATGCCGAACTACATCGAGGCAATGCAACCCCACATCACCAACACGAGCGAAGTTGCACAACTAACACACGATGGGAGAGAAAAAATCCTCAACGCTCACATGATGATGTGGACTGACATCCTAAAGCCAAGCAGACGCACTGCCAACAACTTCCAGGCGTCTAACAATGGCATACCACCCTTGTATGGGCTCCGCAAAGACCACAAGACAGTCGACGACCCGACAACAGGACCACCAACAAGACCCGTATGCGGAGCTAATATAGCTAGCAACTACAGGATCTCCTACTTCCTCTCGGTGGTTATGCGCCCCATAATCAATATGTCCCCAGATGTATGTGAAAGTACAGAGGACCTCCTCAGCGGAATCAGTGAGTGCAACAAAAACAGGAGCCTATCCAACTGCATAATAGGCAGCATGGATGTGGTGTCACTGTACCCATCCATTAACATTGATTTTGCTGTGAAAAGATGTGTGGAGGTGATCATTGAGAGTGAGGTGGAGTTCTGCGACGTCGACACAGACGAACTGGGCCTCCTACTTAGACTTACCTACGACACTGACTACCTAGACAGCCATGACCTTAGATGTTTCTGCCCTAGTAGACCTATAAGAGGTAGACCCCCCACCATAACCTCAATGGCTAAAAAGACTCCCATAGGAAGGTGGATTGGGTGGACCAAAGCTATACGGACCCCCCAAAACACTGATCAGGTAAGAAAAATGGTCGCACATGCAATAGGAGCTAGTATCAAAACTACCCTAAAGGGCCACATATTTAAGTTCAATGAGAAAATCTACACCCAATATGAGGGAGCAGCCATCGGCGTCAGCATAGCTGGTGATGTTGCCAACCTTTTCATGGTATGGTGGGAAAGGAGACTTAAAGATCTCCTTAATGAAAGCTCCATAGACCTCATCATGTACTCTCGTTATGTAGACGATATCAATATAGTTATAAGAACACCCCCACTAGAGAGCACTAACAAGTTTGATTTAGAACGTAGCACGATGGAAAGCATCCAGCAGATAGCTAATTCCATACACCAGAGTATAACTGTAACTATAGACTTCCCTTCCAAACACCCTAACAATAGACTACCTGTATTAGACACAGAACTCTGGATTAACACTATAGACGAGAGAGCCCAAATTCTCCACTCACACTATGCTAAACCCATGGCCTCCAAATACCTGATACTCAAAAACTCAGCAATGTCCAGTAGTGCTAAGTTTAATATTCTGATCGCAGATTTGGTACGAGTGATGAAGAATGTGTTCAGCATGTGCGACCCAACAGAAATGGAAGGACACATCCAACACTTCATCAACCGCATGCAGTTCTCTGGCTACAACCAAAGAGACAGAGTCAGAGTATACGAAGGAGCCATGGAAAAGTATAAGACCCTCATAGAACTGGACATGAAAGGAATTTGCCCACTATACAGGAGCAAATCATGGAATAGCTTAGATAGGGCTAGACATAAGATAGGGAAGGCCACATCATGGTACGACAACCAGAGATATCAGAGTGTCATGTTTGTGGACGCCACCCCTGGAGGGAAATTAGCTAACCAGTGTAGAAAGGCCCTGAGAAAGACCCACTTAAAAATAAAGGTGGTAGAAAAGCCAGGAACCACCATAAAATCCCTGATCAGCAAAACCTACCCTTTTAAGAAAACCCACTGTACCAATAGGAAATGTATCATATGTAAGGTGAACCCCCGGATAAACTGTAAAACTAGAAACGTAGTCTATAGCATAAGATGTACAGAGGGTACTTGCAGAAACACGACAACAACATACATAGGTGAGACAGCTCGTAGCATAGGTGAAAGGATAGACCAACACTGGGGGGAACTAAAAGGACGAAAAAACGGGTCAGTACTATACGAACATGCTAGACAACAACATGACGGTAACATAGACAACATAGAAATTAGAATAATATCTAAACATAGGAATGACCCAGCAGATAGGCAAATCAGAGAGGCCAGTGAAATAGAAATTAGAAGACCAAAGCTAAACAGAAAGAATGAGTGGAACAACAACAACACCCAAACAAACAACACTGACCTAAGAGAAGTATAAATAAATAAGTAAATAAAATAAAATAAAATAAGATAAATAAATACATACACAAGCACATAAACACACACTAGTCACCCAGCAGACACAACACTATACACACTAGTCACACATCACACATAACACTATACACACACGCAAACGCATGCGCAAAGAAGACAAAATAAAATAAGATAAACAAACAAGCAAATAAATAAATAAATATATAGACAGACTGAACAAAAAAAATGGCGTAGACATACAACACAACAGGAGGAACAATGAATATAACACCACTGACGATGTTGCAGATGTGCAACGAAAGATTTATGTAAATTATGTAAACTATATATATATGTGTTTGTCTATATTGTATCTGTATTATTTTTGACCGCCGGTCAGTCAATGGCAACATTGAGGACCGAGTAAGTTAGATCGCAGATATATATATATAAAAGACAGCGAGAAGCGAAAACCAACCAAACAGTGAGTGTGTTCTGTTATTAATTCTGGCAATATTACGCAAATATGACCCTCCCCAAATATAACAATATCTGTTTCGACACACGATTTCATATAAAAAACCTCGCAAAACTATATATATATATATATATATATATATATATATATATATATATATATATATATATATTTATTATATATATATATATATATATATTTTTTTTTTTTTTTTTATTAGATTCATTTTATTTTTTATTATTTATTAGATTTGTTTTTATTCTGATAGCTTCTCATAATTTTTATTAGATTTATTTTTTTTATTCTGATAGCTTCTCATAATTTTCAAAAGTTTGTCCTTTCAATGTCTTGATTAAAATATACGTAAGATAAATTTCTATGCTAAATATATTAAACATATTATTTTAACTTGAAATATTCTATAATATTTTGGGATATTTTAGTATTTTGATGTTTGTAGAATTCGTTTGCCTCCAAAAGCAACGGTCACCTTTTTGAAAGGGTACGTCAATATCTATTTGTAAAACTGTTATATATTGTATTTTGTCTGATGAAGGCATACCATGATTTAACTTGGTATCCTTGAAATATATATAATGAAATAAATATGGTTTTATAAATATAGTTTCCATTTATTAATATTGTATATCTACTCCAAATATTTGTCGAGTTATAATAATATTTGCTTGTTGTATCCCAACAATTTAAATAGAACTTTTGCATATATATATATATATATTAATAAGAGGAATTCCAACTTTGTCTGATTTACTCGTTTTATTTACAATCCTTTAAAATATATATAATGGTATTATAATGAAATAGTATGATAGAATATTAAATTCTAAGTGTTAATTGAACAAGTACTTTCATGCTTTCGCAATCTTCAGGTTCATGATATGTGGTGACAGTCGAGTTTGCAATTTTCAACAGTTGAAAATTGCAAACTCGACTGTCACCACATATCATGAACCTGAAGATTGCGAAAGCATGAAAGTACTTGTTCAATTAACACTTAGAATTTAATATTCTATCATACTATTTCATTATAATACCATTATATATATTTTAAAGGATTGTAAATAAAACGAGTAAATCAGACAAAGTTGGAATTCCTCTTATTAATATAATCTTCTATACACAATCATACACACCCGTGTATATTTACCTATCTATATCTATATATATATATATATATATATGTAGGAAAAAGTATGACCCCGACGGCAAAGCTCAAGCCGTTTCGACGGCTATTTCCAGTCCAAAATAGCCGTCGAAACGGCTTGAGCTCTGCCGTCGGGGTCATACTTTTTCCTATTTCCCACTTTACTACCCTAAGTATTGAGTACTCTGGTGCGTTATGGTCCATTTGGTTCCTTACCACAATTCCTTTGTTATATATATATATATACAAGCAAATTATAAACGTAAACATGTAAGTATGTTTTTGAAACGGTGCGCGAGTTTGAAATTAGAAATTAGAAATTATAAGCTTTCACCGTATTTTAGACTAAAGAAATTTCTAGCCTGATAGTGGGGTTTATAACCCTCGGAGAAATGGAAAAAGATGAGTGTTGCCGTATATATATAATTGTTTCTACTTTAGGCACAAGGCCAGCAAATACCCAGTGCATTACTGGCACTTTATTTTATCGACCCCGTAAGTATGAAAGGCAAAGTCAACCTCGGCGGGATTTGAACTCAGATCGTAAAGGGAGGTAACTATGCTGGAAAGCATGGCGTCCGACCCTCTACCGATACTGCCAATCCACCGCCCTATATATAATATATAATATATAATTAAATAATTAAATATATATATCAATGATATTAATAATTAAATATATTTAAGAAAAACGTAAAACCACAAGGGAAGTCTATGTTTCGTGTACTATTTGAAATCTATTAGAAAGATAATGAGCTTGACTGATATTGGAGAAACGTCAGTAGTTTTGCATCTTTCAGTCGGCACACTGTCTGCGAACACGAATAAATGTTTATCTAAATCGTTGCTGACAGCCAACTTGCAAGGAAAACACCCTATGGAAGTTTAGTTCTTATTTTAGATCTATTTGTTTTGCTCCCAACTCTATTTGCTACTTGCAATCAGAATAAGCATGGTTCCATGAGAATTCAAGATCACGAAAATAAATTGTATTATGTCTTCCATTAATAACGTCGCACTATAGGGGCAATGAACTCATTGCCCCTATAGTGCGACGTTATTAATGGAAGACATAATACAATCGTTAAAGCATTTGTTCTAGCGTTTTACCTTCTGATTTCAAATCTCATTAATCCGGATTAAAATGACAAAAATCTCACAAATCCTAATTAAAGTGGCAAACCTTTACATCATCCTTTTGGCTAGTTTTACGGGATAATCTTTTACAGGTATGGCGGCGGACTGACAGAGTCGTTAGAACTTCAGAATGCTGGCTTACTACAGTAAGGGGTAAACTTTGTCTTTCATCCTTCCAGAATCGATAAAATAAAGCACCAGTCAAGTAATGATGTTGATCCATCCCACACAAAATTACTGGCCTTGTGTCTGAATTAGAAACCATTAATATTGCACAATATAAGAGCGACTGAATAAGTTGTGGCAAACGAGAAGATTGTGAAGGAAAAGGCTCTAGTCTTTCCCACATACACGATGACATGGAAGTGTGGTGGTGGTGTTTAGACCTAGGCTAGCCTTCATCGATCAAACCTCTGATTCAAAGCATTTTCAGCCAGAACAAATCCGTTTATTCTTTAAAAAAGATGGAGGTTTACAAATGCTTCTTTTCAATTTTCAAGCGATAGTGTGTGATTTGAGGGAAATACTGCCGTCGTTTCTAGCAGGTCATGTGACCACATAAGGGTTTCCTTTTTGGATTGCTGAAGTGTGATGTAGTAGGTGTATGTACATAAGTGTGTATATGTGCTAGTGTGTGTGTGTGTGTGTGTGTGTGTGTGTGTGTGTGTGTGTGTGTGTGTGTGTGTGTGTGTGTGTGTGTGTGTGTGTGTGTGTGTGTGTGTGTGTGTGTGTGTGTGTGTGTGTGTGTGTGTGTGTGTGCGCGTGTGCGTACTTATGTGTGTAAGAAGAATGTAGCTTGTATTGATAGTCGCTTGATTGGGTCATTTAATTTTCAATTTCTTGACTTTTCGTGCACTTATCTTTTACATTGTAGCTAATCTACTGATAAAATTGACTACCAATCTTTTCAAAATTACTAAAGATATGAAATAATTGGCGACTTCGGAGTCAGAATGTTTAACCGTGTACCTCATATATATATATATATACGATATTAAATAAATGGAAACTATATTTATAAAACCATATTTATTTCATTATACATATTTCAGGGATACCAAATTAAAATATGGCATGCCTTCATCAGACAAAATACAATATATAAACAGTTTTATAAATAATTTTGACGTACCCTATTAGATGCAACCATTATTTTTGGAAGCTGTCTAGCTTCCAAAAATAATGGTTGCATCTAATAGGGTACGTCAAAATTATTTATAAAACTGTTTATATATTGTATTTTGTCTGATGAAGGCATGCCATATTTTAATTTGGTATCCCTGAAATATGTATAATGAAATAAATATGGTTTTATAAATATAGTTTCCATTTATTTAATATCGTATATCTACTCCAAAAACTTGTCGAGTGCTTTATATCAGTTATAAAATATTTACTTTTTGTATCCCAACAATTTTAAATAGAACTTTTGCATATATATATAAATATATATATATATATAATTATTTCTGAAGACAGCATATATATGTGTAGGTATGTATATTCCCTCTGATAGTTTTTAAAAATTTTACATAGATCTATATGATATACATACCAACACATACATATATATCCTAGAAACGATCGTAAAATGATGAATTTTTTAATATAAAGAACTGTTTCTTTGTTTTTATTCATTATTTTTATTAATTTATATACATATATATATATGTATATAAATCAGGAAAGAAGGTTGGCATGGTTTGCTATACAAAAAAGGTTTTTATTTGTTACCCCGTATATATATATATATATATATCGAGAGTCGATCAACAATATCCCAGACCTCATTCGCTTAACGTTTCCGTTGGTCTTTCCAATTGCTATATATACATATATATATATTCATTTTATTAAGAGTAAATAGTGAGACTTGTTACTCCGGAGTTTCGTCTGCTTATCACAGGGTCATATATATATATGATTAATGACTTTTAGATTTAGAGATAAATCTATTTTAAAATATCGACTGTTCAACGTCTGTTATTGATAATGGAATTATTAAACCAGAAAAGATTAAAAAGTTGTTGTTGTCGTTGTTTAACCCTAGGTCAGCTCAGCGAGCACATCTTTTATCAAAGGTATTTCAGTCGTGTATATTCCGTTTTTCTATAAGTATTTAGGTTAATTTTTTACCCAATTTTTTTCAAGATGGTAAGATATCATTGAAATGATATTTGGGTGCTATTTCTATCAGGTCCAGAAATCATATAGAGGCTCTGCCGAAACAGATAACTGAAGCAGATACCATAAACATCCTAGACTTCTTTTCTGTCATCTGCGCAATTTTCATGGGTCTGTATTCATAAATCGCCAGGCTGAGTTTCTCTGACAATAATATTGTATTATATCCTCTCATGAACTTTGCAAAACATAGTATAGATATTGCTTCATAATCATAGGGAACAGAATGACGAAGCGTTACGCCGGAGGATAGCTTGAGAGATGCGTTGAAATGTCCAAATGTAACGGAGTTTATAAAATGGTTCTTCATAATTTTGTTCCCATGGTATATAAAATGGTCCGTTATAATTTTGTTCCCATGGTATATAAAATGCTCCTTCATAATTTTGTTCCCATATTATATAAAAGTTCCTTCACAATTTTGTTCCCTTGGTATATAAAAGGTCCTTCACAATTTTGTTCCCTTGGTATATAAAAGTTCCTTCACAATTTTGTTCCCATATTATAGAAAAGATTCTTCACAATTTTGTTCCCTTGGTATATAAAAGGTCCTTCACAATTTTGTTCCTTTGGTATATAAAATGTCCTTCACAATTTTGTTCCCTTGGTATATAAAAGGTCCTTCACAATTTTGTTCCCTTGGTATATAAAATGTCCTTCACAATTTTGTTCCCTTGGTATATAAAAGGTCCTTCACAATTTTGTTCCCTTGGTATATAAAAGGTCCTTCACAATTTTGTTCCCTTGGTATATAAAAGGTCCTTCACAATTTTGTTCCCTTGGTATATAAAATGTCCTTCACAATTTTGTTCCCTTGGTATATAAAAGGTCCTTCACAATTTTGTTCCCTTGGTATATAAAAGGTCCTTCACAATTTTGTTCCCTTGGTATATAAAAGTTCCTTCACAATTTTGTTCCCATATTATAGAAAAGATTCTTCACAATTTTGTTCCCTTGGTATATAAAAGGTCCTTCACAATTTTGTTCCTTTGGTATATAAAATGTCCTTCACAATTTTGTTCCCTTGGTATATAAAAGGTCCTTCACAATTTTGTTCCCTTGGTATATAAAAGGTCCTTCACAATTTTGTTCCCTTGGTATATAAAAGGTCCTTCACAATTTTGTTCCCTTGGTATATAAAAGGTCCTTCACAATTTTGTTCCCTTGGTATATAAAAGGTCCTTCACAATTTTGTTCCCTTGGTATATAAAAGGTCCTTCACAATTTTGTTCCCTTGGTATATAAAATGTCCTTCACAATTTTGTTCCCTTGGTATATAAAAGGTCCTTCACAATTTTGTTCCCTTGGTATATAAAAGGTCCTTCACAATTTTGTTCCCTTGGTATATAAAATGTCCTTCACAATTTTGTTCCCTTGGTATATAAAAGGTCCTTCACAATTTTGTTCCCTTGGTATATAAAAGGTCCTTCACAATTTTGTTCCCTTGGTATATAAAATGTCCTTCACAATTTTGTTCCCTTGGTATATAAAAGGTCCTTCACAATTTTGTTCCCTTGGTATATAAAAGGTCCTTCACAATTTTGTTCCCTTGGTATATAAAATGTCCTTCACAATTTTGTTCCCTTGGTATATAAAAGGTCCTTCACAATTTTGTTCCCTTGGTATATAAAAGGTCCTTCACAATTTTGTTCCCTTGGTATATAAAATGTCCTTCACAATTTTGTTCCCTTGGTATATAAAAGGTCCTTCACAATTTTGTTCCCTTGGTATATAAAAGAGTCATTGTCTTCTCTGTCAGGAAAAAAAAGATCAAATATCCGAGTGGTTCCATATTTCACTCTTCACGGTATATCTACTCTACGATATTTCTATATTTTTATATTTATCTTCTATGAACTTTGTATAGTGTATTATTATTATACAACTGGCAGATTGCCTCAGCTCTGAGTAATTTGATGTCTGTCATGATAGTTCTACTGTGGGCTACCAGGCTGTACTTCGTCACTGCTTCTAAAGCTAAACTGTGGGCTACCAGGCTGTACTTCGTCACTGCATGTAAAGATAAACTGTGGGCTACCAGGCTGTACTCTGAAACAATGCTAAAGCTAAACTGTGGAACTGATCTGTAATATAATTAATTACTAGCTCGGTATTGTAAATGTATGCCTAAATATTTATATTCATCTATATGTGTACATTTAATCCATACATGTTTATTGGTTTCATATAAACAGCGGTTGCGAACCTCACGGACCACTAAATTCAGAATATTAAATCCCGCGGAATTAATGGTCAATGGTCGAAACAATACTGAAGCAAATATGTGTCATAGTCGATAGATGATACATATGTGTAAAATTATTTCATGGATGTTAATTCTTTACTGGGGAGAAACATTTTTAGCGGGGTTATAAAATATATTTTAACAGAATATTATTTTTAATAAAGTACCAGTAATGCACTGGGTAATTGCTGGCCTTGTGCCAAAAGTAGAAACAATTATTAATAAAACATAGAAATTGCAAATAAGCTTTGGTCCGAGCAAACATCCCCTCAATCTTGGACCATCTGGGTTGTCCAGAAATGATGGGAAAAGACCTGACGGCCTTACCTTGTACCACTGGTCGAGAGGCAGATACCTTGTCTGGGACGTCACAGTTAGTGACTCTTTTGCTTCTTCCCACATCCTGGATGCTGCGGTTAGGGCGAGAGTCACAGCTTCCGCAGCCGAACGGAACAAAATCCTAAAATACTGTGATCTGTCGGCCAGCTACATTTTCCAGCCTGTGGCGTTCGAGACGTTTCTTTCCTCTTTCTTTTCCTTTCTATTTTTTCTGTTTTCTCTCTTCCTTTCATTTATATTATATTTGTTTGTGCTTTCGATCTGTAAGCATGAATTGGCAGTATCGGTAGAGGGTTGGACGCCATGCTTTCTAGCATAGTTACGTCCCTTTACAGTCTGAGTTCAAATCCCGCCGAGGTTAACTTTGCCTTTCATCCTTACGGGGTCGATAAAATAAAGTACCAGTAATGTACTGGGTAATTGCTGGCCTTGTGCCTAAAGTAGAAACAATTATTATATCTCTTTTTATACAACAGTGAATAAAACAAAATATAATGTCCACATTTTTTTGTGGACCACCAACATTTTCTCTCGGACCACCGGTTGGCGACCGCTGCTGTGGATGAAGGATTTGGTAAGCTATTTTGTGCAGGGTATAAGATGTAAAACAATAAACATGACGACTGATGAAAGACTGGTTGAATGAATGGGTTTTGTTTAACATTACATCCCATATATATGAGTGAACTTTCTTTAAATCCATGAAATTTTTCATGGATTTGAAGAAGAGTCGTTGTTTTATGAGCCTGGAGATGCCAGTATATTCCTCATTGAATCCTTGAATGAAGCCGAAGATAACATTTCCTGTTGTGAATCAATGACTCAAATGATGAGTTAACACGTTTTATATATCCCACTATTTTTTCCAGAGACATATCCAAGTCATATTAAGCAAGAAAATAATAAATTGTCCAACAATAACTTCTGCACATATCTATTTAATAATTGTTTCTACTTTTGGCACAAGGCCAGCAATTATCCCAGTGCATTACTGGTACTTTATTTTATCGACCCCGTAAGGATGAAAGGCAAAATTAACCTCTGTGGGATTTGAACTCAAATCATACAGGGAGGTAACTCTATGCTACAAAGCATGGCGTCCGACCCTCTACCGATACTGCCAATCCATCGCCTATTTAATAATAACTTCTCCACATATCTATTTTGTCCCAAACGTGAAATAGAAAGTTAATGCACAATTAATTGACGGGATAGTTTAATAAGTCGCCATTTTTTAAACTGGTAGTGTGTGAGTGGTGGTGGTGGTGGTAGGGGTAGTGTGTGAGTGGTGGTGGTGGTGGTGGTGGGAGGGTTACCTAATTCTAACCCGAGACGGGTGATATAGTTGTTTCTACTTTAGGCACAAGGCCAGCAATTTGAAGGGGAGGGGAAAGTCGATTAAATCGATCTCAGTGCATTACTGGTACTTTATTTCATCGACCCCGTAAGGATGAAAGGAAAAGCTAACCTCGGCGGGATTTGAACTCAGAACGCAAAGGGCCGCAACTCTATGTTACAAAGCAGGGTATCCGGTGCTCAACCGATTTTGCCATTCCACTGAATTTTTCAGCTCATCTCGATGCTTTTATAGCAATTTAGCTTTATTAGATGAACTATCACTAGTTCAATTGATTACTTACAATTGATTACTTACAATTACTTACAATTCAGTAACATAAACTGGAAAGTGTTGATAATCTGTTCAATAGTAAGTTATCGTTTTGGTATGGCTAGGGAAGATTCAGAAAATCTAATTTCCGTATAGTAAGTAATTCAATTGGGCCAAATTAAATGTCAAAGTTAGCTAAATGTTATATAAACATTCCTTCCGAGTTAATTGTTCACTTCAATCAACCAGAGCATTTAGTATCTGCAAAGACTAGCAGAATCGTAAAATAAAACCTCAGCTGGTTGTGTTTGATTCAATATCTGTTGACATAAGTGATGGGTTTGACATTTAGTTCTTTATTTTGTTACCCTTTTCGAGTAAGAAAGAAAATGGCTTTCATTTGAAAAAATTAGTTTCTATTATCCAACATAATCGATGATCGTCACTAAGACATTTTTTTTATATTAATATTTCAGATGAATACTTAAAATGGAATCTTAAGTAATGCCAATATTTTTCAGTCGAAACTTTTTAACGTCTAAAGATTAAGAAGGGACCATAAAGATCTATGTTGGTTGTGGAAGTAGATTTAATATACACAGCGATTTTTGTTTTGGTTATTTTCATAATGCATTTGTTCAAGTATTTACATATTGACCAACTATTTAATCAATCAATTTTCGTTAGAGGCAACTCTAAAGTAATCGAATTTGAAGAGAGCGGGGATGGTTATAAAGTAACCATTTACATTATGAGCATCTATTGAAAGGATTCTGCAGAAGTTAAAGTTTGACTGACTTATATAAATTTGAAGGAATACATTTTATGACGGCATAGCAATAGAATGTAATTACTCTTGACTTTTGACAGACAAGATAGATTTCGATGTGCTTAAATTACAGAAATAACCAGAAACATAGCAAGATTATTTTGTTTTGACTTGCTCTTTACGAAAAGGTCGCTACGTTGGAATTGTAATCAAAATATTATATACTTCAGACCAATAATAAAAAAAAACTCGAAAGGACATTTCTTATCCAACAAAATTATTTTTTGTGTCATGTTTATTCAAAATTCATAATAAATCGATATCCTATTTTCTGATAGAAATAAAAAGAAACAATAGTCCTCAAATAGTTTATTTTATTCTTAGTTCTTTAATCAGATAAGGAAGCCAGATCAGTAATCTGATTGGAGCCCTAGTAATTTAGTGAAAGTCCTAGTAATCTGGTGTGAAACCTAGTAATCTACTGGAGCCCTAGTAATCTACTGGAAGCCCTAGTAATCTGTTGTGAGCCCTAGTAATTTAGTGAAAGTCCTAGTAATCTGGTGTGAAACCTAGTAATCTACTGGAGCCCTAGTAATCTACTGGAAGCCCTAGTAATCTGTTGTGAGCCCTAGTAATATAGTGAAAGTCCTAGTAATCTGGTGTGAAACCTAGTAATCTACTGGAGCCCTAGTAATCTACTGGAAGCCCTAGTAATATGTTGTGAGCCCTAGTAATATAGTGAAAGTCCTAGTAATCTGGTGTGGAACCTAGTAATCTAGCACCTAAAATAATGATTTCTACTATTGGCACAAGGCCAACAATTTTAGAGGAGGGGAAAATTGATTAAAACGACCCCATTGCATTACTCGTACTTTATTTCATCGACCCCGTAAGGATGAAAGGCACAACAGCACCTAAAATAATGCTGGGTGGGTAGAACAATTTCAGTCTCTAAACTACTCCTTTGTATGGTCATCCTTAAGTACTCTAAAACGGTTTTCTGTTTTAGAGTATAAAAGATGTTATATATATATATATTAATGTATATATATTTATATAATAGACACTCAGCCTTTTGATAAAGTAGTCGTTGATAGAGATTCCAATGTTTCTATTGTATTATGGTTTTAATGAGCAGCTTTTGAATCTACTTTCAGACTAAAATCGCCACAGCATAACAATAATGGTACAATTTAACGGTACTATTAACGTTCACATTAATTACATATACATTACTGTTGTTCTTATGATATTGTGTGTACATATCATTTATATGAATTTAATGTTCATAAAACTCTACGACAAAAAATTATAGGTTCTTTGAACCAGAAATAAACACAGATAGTATAGACATTTAAATAGATTGGCAACTTCTAAACAAGTTCTATGAGATAAGGTTTAGAATATTGGAAGTTGAATGATATTTCAAACTGAATACACAACTATATACCACCTTACTAACACACAACTATATACCACCTTACTATTACACAACTATATACCACCTTACTAACACACAATTATATACCATCTTACTATTACACAACTATATACCATCTTACTATTACACAACTATATATCACCTTACTATTACATAACTATATACCACCTTACTATTACACAACTATATACCACCTTACTAATACACAACTATATACCATCTTACTAATACACAACTATATACCACCTTACTAATACACAACTATATACCATCTTACTATTACACAACTATATACCACCTTACTATTACACAATTATATACCACCTTACTATTACACAACTATATATCACCTTACTATTACATAACTATATACCACCTTACTGTTACACAACTATATACCACCTTACTAATACACAACTATATACCATCTTACTAATACACAACTATATACCACCTTACTAATACACAACTATATACCACCTTACTAACACACAACTATATACCACCTTACTAATACACAACTATATACCACCTTACTAATACACAACTATATACCACCTTACTAATACACAACTATATACCACCTTACTAATATACAACTATATACCACCTTACTAATACACAACTATATATCACAACTATATATCACCTTACTAACACACAACTATATACCACCTTACTATTACACAACTATATACCATCTTACTAACACACAACTATATACCATCTTACTAACACACAACTATATATCATCTTACTATTACACAACTATATATCACAACTATATACCACCTTACTAACACACAACTATATACCATCTTACTAACACACAACTATATATCACAACTATATACCACCTTACTAACACACAACTATATACCATCTTACTAATACACAACTATATACCATCTTACTAATACACAACTATATACCATCTTACTAACACAACTATATATCACAACTATATACCACCTTACTAATACACAACTATATACCATCTTACTAACACAACTATATATCACAACTCTATACCACCTTACTAACACACAACTATATATCACAACTATATACCATCTTACTAACACACAACGATATACCATCTTACTAATACACAACTATATATCACAACTATATACCACCTTACTAACACACAACTATATATCACAACTATATATCACCTTACTAATACACAACTATATACCAGCTTACTAACACACAACTATATATTACAACTATATATCATCTTACTAACACACAACTATATACCACCTTACTAATACACAACTATATACCACTTTACTAACACACAACTATATATCACAACTATATACCACCTTACTAATACACAACTATATACCACCTTACTAACACACAACTATATATCACAACTATATACCACCTTACTAATACACAACTATATACCATCTTAGGAATTCACTAGATTTCTTCTTCATATCTAACATTCCAGGTATTTTGTTTATTTCTACAATTTCTGTGTTTTTTGCTGTCTACGGGTTTACAATTTTGAGACAATTTGAGTGATTGCTACATTTAAGGTGTCGTTTGAAGTTAAGGTACGTGACTTAATCATTAAGGTGTTAGACTTATGGCCTTTGGTTCGATTCCCGGACCGGGTGGCACGTTATATTCTGGAGCAAGACACTTCATCTTCACGCTGCTTTACATAATAGGATTGGAGCCCCTATCATTAAAACACCCCAAAATCCTCCTATAAGATGCAACATCGTATGGGATCAGATAAACCGACATAGGCATGGGCTGTAAATCTCCTCCCTTACGTCGTTTGAGATGTATTAATTATTTTTATGTGAATGTATTAATAATATTCACATTAATATTTTACTATAAATAAGCACATTATTTATTTTCTATAAACACATAATCTTTTATTCATAAAATTTAGACTCTGTCTTCTTAGGAGTCGACATTTCATTTTTATTTCCAGTCTACATGTTTAATTTATTAATCTTGCAAGCTTAAGGAAAATATTTCTAGTTTCCAAGAATCTAACCATATTTTTCTGTCAGTACTAATGTCACCAAAGCGTTAAAACGGGATGTATTGGAGAATGGAAGTAGAGGAAATACATTTATCAGCATTATATATAAAAACTGAAGAAGCGAAAAGAAAAAAAAATTAAATTGATTGTAGAAGTCAAGAATAAAAGTATTTCGGTATTAAACAGAAAATATAATATGAAATATTGGTGGGAATTAAGCAGCTGTTCTCAAGGTTGATTCATGAGCGAAGTGAAGTAGAGAGCTGTGTAGGACCGAGTATTTGCTGATAAAGATCGATGGAAGAAATTCCCCCTATTTTTCTTTAAATGAATAAAGATTATTAAAAAAAATAGTGAAATCATTCATAATAATCATTTCATTATGAAACTCTGTGTGTGTGTGGGGGGGGGGGGGTGTAAACCTATTGTTTTTTAGCAATAGGTTTACAATGAAATAAATTGTGAGAATAGGTCTCGGTTCTGATGGCTCTTCCACGTATTCCGTATTATTGTGCAACAATTTGGGGCGACGGCCATAACTGAACCTTGAAACCTAAGGTAGAACTTTCTTGTTTTGTGTATAAAAATAAATAAATTTATTCTTTAGATTTCTAACATATTTATTTAGATTTTATATCAGAGAATGAAATTCAAGAAAGCAGAAACTGTTCTATTAACGCTTGCAAATGTTATTAGAAGTACGTGATACAGTTGCTTTCCATAATCGAAAGTACTTCTTCAAGTACTTCAAGTACTTCTACAATCTCACTGTATCAATGTAGAACCCCTTCAACTCATTGAGCCAACTTCATACAACTGTAAGAGCATCCATGAGAAAAGAAAAGTTATTTTCCCTCACATCGGTTCCAATTTACTATGACTGAAGTATCGATTTATATATATATATATATATATATATATATATATATATATATATATATATTGGTAAACGGAATAGAAAATGCTGACAAATTGTTCACAGTTGAAAAATGGTTTAATTAGGAATAAAAGAGTATTAGTGATTGTATGGGTTAGTATTCAGTTGTGGTTTTAAGTTTTTAAGTTTTTACCGGTTGCGCATTTCTAAATGCTTTTCAAAAATAATTTTGAGATAGAGTGTCCGTGCTGTTTGCCCAGATCAGAGCAAACAGCACGGACACTCTATCTCAAAATTATTTTTGAAAAGCATTTAGAAATGCGCAACCGGTAAAAACTTAAAAACTTAAAACCACAACTGAATACTAACCCATACAATCACTAATACTCTTTTATTCCTAATTAAACCATTTTTCAACTGTGAACAATTTGTCAGCATTTTCTATTCCGTTTACCAATATATAATAACTTGTGTGTTACACCTCTATTCTTTTAACTATATATATATATATATATACATATATATATATATACATATCTAAATCGATACTCTCTCTCTCTCACTATTTTTTCCTTCTTCTCTTCTCTCTTCTCTCTCTCCATAGTCGTTTAAATAAACGGTTGTTTTTCAATTAATTATTTACATATTCATTTGCATATTCACCCATAAGTTTGAAAAATCCCTAATACATTTCCACTATCCAGAGAATATCCAACTAATAAGGTATGATTTTCCTGGGTATGTCTCTATTTATAAAACAAACTATGTATTTTATCTGAAGAAAGCGTACCAAAGTCTGTTGGTACCCTTGAAATATATATAATGAAATAAATATGGTTTTATAAATATAGTTTCCATTTATTTAATATCATTGTATATATATATATATATATATATATATATATATATATATATATATATATATATATATATTTCTGAGTCCAGAAATAGCCGTCGAAACGGCTTGAGCTCTGCCGTCGGGGTCATACTTTTTCCTATTTCCCACTCTACTACCCTAAGTATTGAGTACTCTGGTGCGTTATGGTCCATCTGGTTCCTTACCACAATTACTTTGTTATCTATATATATAAAGTGTGTATAGAATCAATATAAATATTTTATTATTAATAGCGAGTGATTTAAAGAGGCGCTATTAAAAAAACACATTACACACAAACATAAATACAAACACAGAGACACACACACATATTGTGTTACAGAGACACACACACACATATTGTGTTACAGAGAGACACACACACATATTGTGTTACAGAGAGACACACGCACATATTGTGTTAACGTTAACATCAACATTAACAACAAATATCCGTTGAATTTCAAAATACCGAAATGTCTCTCACTAATGGGAAGTAACTGCAAAGAACTCCACAATTAAATAATTTAGATATAATTTAATTTAGAAGAGAAAGAGCTTTATGTATAGATGGACACATAACTCCTGGTGGAGTGGTAGGAACGCCGTAGTGACATACAGCGCGTCTTATGCATTTTAAACCTGGCTGAGCCCATCTCCTCTCCAGGTCTGGACACAGCTAATTTGTATTCCAGAGAGAGAGAGAGAGAGAGAGAGAAATAGTGAGGGAGAGATATAGAGGAAACATCAACCCAGTACTAAACTGACACTTTATTTTATCGACTTCGAAAGGCTGAAAGGCAAAGTTAACTGCGGTGGGATTTGAACTCCAAACGTAGTGAGCCGGAACGAATATAGCAAAGCATTCTAAAGTTCTGGCGACTGTACCAAGAAAGAAAATTCTCCCTTAAAACTAGCCAAAAGTATGATAGAGGGTTGTCATTTTAGTCCGGAAAATTTAATTCTTCATTGATAGAAGGTAATGTCAGATGTTGGAGAATTTCTGTCTCATGACTTGGTTAGCTTGCTGTCGGAAGACAAGACTGTTCTATTTACTGCAACACACAATCATTTCATATGGTTGCATGTATTTTCATCAGACAAGAAATTAAATATGTCAAACTTTCATTCAATAATCTGGCATAAAGCTATTAAAAGAACCAGCAATATAATACCATAGCCAGTCGAGAAGCTTCTTTGAAAGTTATGTTAGATAATCGAATATGTTGAAAGATGTTTAGCTTCTAAGCAATGGACGAGCAGACCTACGATAAAAAACAACAACCCATCTTTTGATAGGTATATAGCACTACAATGAAGGCGCATGCTTAAAATCTCATGGAACATCTCTATCTCTGTGAAGAAGAAGACCAATGGTCTAAAGGCAATAGCAGAGGAGGTAACAAAATATTTCAGTTGAATCTTGTCGGCAAGTAATAGAAGTGATTTCCATACGGCGGCTTAAGTACCCCCTCATACAAGTCTCTGATATTCAAATGATTAAAAGGTATCAGTAGATGGGTACTCAAGAGTCATAACCTGGATATGTTTTGATCACACACATACAAGATTTTTTCTGAATACGTAACTTAAACTTCCCTCGAACCATCTTATGGTCTGTGTAGCATTCTGCACTACGCATGACACGCACATTACAGACATCATTCAGGTCGCATATCCGGGTTACTATGAAATCTATCATGTGGCTGTCCTTTGATCTTGGGTATATCCAGGTAACTTTATTCTTCTTTTGGCGGAAGAATGTATTGCAAATTGCTAGGTTGAGTTGCAAACAGAACACAAGCAGCTTCAAACCATTGACATTCATCTTACCGATGCCGTAATAGCCCAGTGCATCCCATGTCTCGTGGTCTCTGCCAACTCGGGCATTGAAATCACCAAGAATGATCACTTTTTCTTCGCTGGAGTATATGCAATTGTAGATGCGAAGGGATTTATAGAATGTCATAATACTTTCTTCACTGGCCTGGAGATTTGGAGCATAAACTGACAGAATTGTTGCACATCGCCCATGTACAACTTCATTATACGGTCACTGATTCCAGAGGGGCACTCTAAATGTTGTACTAGAGTTTCTCACACTGCAAAACCTACACCACCATCTCGCCGTTCTCCTTTTGGTTTCCCTGTCCAGAAAAGTAAGAAACGTGATGATGCTTCAGCCAGCTGATCACACCCTGATAGACATGTTTCTGACAAGGTTGCAATATCTATATTTACTCTTTGGAGTTTGAATAATATTGACTTCGATGGAACGTGGATAAACTTCAGGGATCAATCGTATACAGCAGGAGCAGATTAACTTGGATTCAGGACGAAAAACAACATAAAGACTGGTTTAATGACAATAATCTAATAAACTATTAAAGAAAAAACATGCTCTTCAGGGAGAATGCCCTACGAATTTAACTTCTATTGAAAAGTCATATAAAGAATATAAAGAATATGAAGCCACGAGCTGAGAAGGCTTAAAAATGGTGGTTGAAGATCTCTGAATATAGTCAAAGTGCTAATAGTGCAAAGGATTCAACAACTTCGTCCAACAACTTTATGTCCAACAACTTTGTCTATTGTTCCTGTCAGGTCCAAAGATGACACTGCATTCATCAAAGAATCAGAGAAAATCCTTAAGCGTTGGCAAGAACATTTCACTGATTTATTTGATAATCCATCATCAATTGATCATGATGTGCTAGAAGGCATCCCCCAATGTGTTGTAAATTTTAAAATGGATCGATTACCAGATTATAATGAGGTTAAAATGGCCATCAACCAGTTAAACACGGGTAGGCACCTGGATCAGATGGAATCCTTGTGTAATTGTTAAAGGTTGGTAATAAGAACATAACACAAACAATACTCCATCTCATCACAGAGTGGTGGACTGGAGCTCCTATACCACAAGATTAGATATATGGTATGTTTTGCAGCTTCTTGTAATACCTTGGCATGAATATTAATCTAAAAAGGACCAAGGTAATGTTCACTCCTTCACCAGGGTAAGCATATATTGAGCCAAATATAATGGTGCATGGAACTAGGTTGGGTGTAGTTGACACTTTTGTTTACCTGGGTAGTGCATTATCAAGAGATGGTTCACTGGATGCAGAAATACACCTGCGCGTTCAGAAGGCCTCTTTAGCCTTCGCAAAACTGGAAAAGAGAGTGTAGGTGGATCATGGCATCAATATCAAGACCAACACTAGTGTGTACAAGGCCTGCATTCTGAGTGCTCTGTTGTGCTCTTCAGAAACGTGGACAGTACATCGTAGACACCTTAATTTCCTTGAACACGTTAAGCAAAAGAGGTTAATACGAATCCTAAACAACAAATAGCAACAAAAAATACCTGACACACATATCCTTATAGATGCTCGTTGCACGAGCATTGAATCTGCCATGCTGGGCGCATGAATGAGGAAAGACTCCCAAAACAACTATTTTACGGTCAATTGCTCACTGGGAAACGCCCTCAGCACAAACCAAGAAAAATATATAAGGATTGCATAAAAAAGAACCTTAAAAATCTACAATTTGAACTTAATAAGAACATAGGGAGCTGGATTTGTGATGGGTGTGGTCGTTTATTGCTCTCTAAATCTGGCTACATCACTCATTTAAAATCACATTAAGCCAACTGTATGTAGCTCTATCCCTCCAATGCTAGGTGAGACAAAATGTGTGGTGTGCAAAAAGACCTGCAAATCAATCTCTGGTCTTAAAAGACATATGAGGGTACATAAGGATGATATCCCACAAAGTGACCCAATAAATCCAATAGAGGGCACATCTTTTGCCTGTCACACTTGCTGCAAACCTTGCAAATCTAATGCTGGATTTAAAAGTCACCTAAGGGGTCAGGGACGGACGTTTGGAGTTGGTGATGGTTGATAGGGGTGCATAGAAAGATAGCAATTATCTGCAAAGATAAAGCAATCACCATATAGATAAACCATATATATATGTATATATGTATATATATGTATATGTATATATGTATATATATATGTATATATGTATATATATATATATGTACGTATGTATGCGTATCTGATATGTATGTATAGATATGTATGAGTATATATATATATATATATATATATATATATATATATATATAAATTGAAACAAAATGAAAACGAAATTTCATTTCTCACTCTTAGTATGGCACTTACATAAATGTAAGTATGCATGTATACGTACATACATATATGTATACAGACGTACAGTAGCATGCACATATATATATATATATACACATACATATGCATACAGGTACACATACATATATGCACGTATCAGTTTAGCGGCGCTAACGTCGCTTTGTTCGTTTGTAAACAAACTGAACAGCCTGAATTTATGCCATACGGTGTTAAGGCAACCACGTCACCTTTTTGTTCAACACTGACACAGGAACGATGTACTAGTTTCAAGCTTGTTAGCTATCATCAGCACCGTTTACCCATCTGCCAGATAGTTGAACGTTCGAAAGTATATACTTTCCTTATGAAAATTAACGGCTGAGCAGCCTAATTTGCATATTGAGTGAGTTAAATCGGTCAGGCATACCGAAAACGATAAATTGAAACAAAATGAAAACGAAATTTCATTTCTCACTCTTAGTATGGCACTTACATAAATGTAAGTATGCATGTATACGTACATACACATATGTATACAGACGTACAGTAGCATGCACATATATATATATATATACACATACATATGCATACAGGTACACATACATATATGCACGTATCAGTTTAGCGGCGCTAACGTCGCTTTGTTCGTTTGTAAACAAACTGAACAGCCTGAATTTATGCCATACGGTGTTAAGGCAACCACGTCACCTTTTTGTTCAACACTGACACAGGAACGATGTACTAGTTTCAAGCTTGTTAGCTATCATCAGCACCGTTTACCCATCTGCCAGATAGTTGAACGTTCGAAAGTATATACTTTCCTTATGAAAATTAACGGCTGAGCAGCCTAATTTGCATATTGAGTGAGTTAAATCGGTCAGGCATACCGAAAACGATAAATTGAAACAAAATGAAAACGAAATTTCATTTCTCACTCTTAGTATGGCACTTACATAAATGTAAGTATGCATGTATACGTACATACATATATGTATACAGACGTACAGTAGCATGCACATATATATATATATATACACATACATATGCATACAGGTACACATACATATATGCACGTATCAGTTTAGCGGCGCTAACGTCGCTTTGTTCGTTTGTAAACAAACTGAACAGCCTGAATTTATGCCATACGGTGTTAAGGCAACCACGTCACCTTTTTGTTCAACACTGACACAGGAACGATGTACTAGTTTCAAGCTTGTTAGCTATCATCAGCACCGTTTACCCATCTGCCAGATAGTTGAACGTTCGAAAGTATATACTTTCCTTATGAAAATTAACGGCTGAGCAGCCTAATTTGCATATTGAGTGAGTTAAATCGGTCAGGCATACCGAAAACGATAAATTGAAACAAAATGAAAACGAAATTTCATTTCTCACTCTTAGTATGGCACTTACATAAATGTAAGTATGCATGTATACGTACATACATATATGTATACAGACGTACAGTAGCATGCACATATATATATATATATACACATACATATGCATACAGGTACACATACATATATGCACGTATCAGTTTAGCGGCGCTAACGTCGCTTTGTTCGTTTGTAAACAAACTGAACAGCCTGAATTTATGCCATACGGTGTTAAGGCAACCACGTCACCTTTTTGTTCAACACTGACACAGGAACGATGTACTAGTTTCAAGCTTGTTAGCTATCATCAGCACCGTTTACCCATCTGCCAGATAGTTGAACGTTCGAAAGTATATACTTTCCTTATGAAAATTAACGGCTGAGCAGCCTAATTTGCATATTGAGTGAGTTAAATCGGTCAGGCATACCGAAAACGATAAATTGAAACAAAATGAAAACGAAATTTCATTTCTCACTCTTAGTATGGCACTTACATAAATGTAAGTATGCATGTATACGTACATACATATATGTATACAGACGTACAGTAGCATGCACATATATATATATATATACACATACATATGCATACAGGTACACATACATATATGCACGTATCAGTTTAGCGGCGCTAACGTCGCTTTGTTCGTTTGTAAACAAACTGAACAGCCTGAATTTATGCCATACGGTGTTAAGGCAACCACGTCACCTTTTTGTTCAACACTGACACAGGAACGATGTACTAGTTTCAAGCTTGTTAGCTATCATCAGCACCGTTTACCCATCTGCCAGATAGTTGAACGTTCGAAAGTATATACTTTCCTTATGAAAATTAACGGCTGAGCAGCCTAATTTGCATATTGAGTGAGTTAAATCGGTCAGGCATACCGAAAACGATAAATTGAAACAAAATGAAAACGAAATTTCATTTCTCACTCTTAGTATGGCACTTACATAAATGTAAGTATGCATGTATACGTACATACATATATGTATACAGACGTACAGTAGCATGCACATATATATATATATATACACATACATATGCATACAGGTACACATACATATATGCACGTATCAGTTTAGCGGCGCTAACGTCGCTTTGTTCGTTTGTAAACAAACTGAACAGCCTGAATTTATGCCATACGGTGTTAAGGCAACCACGTCACCTTTTTGTTCAACACTGACACAGGAACGATGTACTAGTTTCAAGCTTGTTAGCTATCATCAGCACCGTTTACCCATCTGCCAGATAGTTGAACGTTCGAAAGTATATACTTTCCTTATGAAAATTAACGGCTGAGCAGCCTAATTTGCATATTGAGTGAGTTAAATCGGTCAGGCATACCGAAAACGATAAATTGAAACAAAATGAAAACGAAATTTCATTTCTCACTCTTAGTATGGCACTTACATAAATGTAAGTATGCATGTATACGTACATACATATATGTATACAGACGTACAGTAGCATGCACATATATATATATATATACACATACATATGCATACAGGTACACATACATATATGCACGTATCAGTTTAGCGGCGCTAACGTCGCTTTGTTCGTTTGTAAACAAACTGAACAGCCTGAATTTATGCCATACGGTGTTAAGGCAACCACGTCACCTTTTTGTTCAACACTGACACAGGAACGATGTACTAGTTTCAAGCTTGTTAGCTATCATCAGCACCGTTTACCCATCTGCCAGATAGTTGAACGTTCGAAAGTATATACTTTCCTTATGAAAATTAACGGCTGAGCAGCCTAATTTGCATATTGAGTGAGTTAAATCGGTCAGGCATACCGAAAACGATAAATTGAAACAAAATGAAAACGAAATTTCATTTCTCACTCTTAGTATGGCACTTACATAAATGTAAGTATGCATGTATACGTACATACATATATGTATACAGACGTACAGTAGCATGCACATATATATATATATATACACATACATATGCATACAGGTACACATACATATATGCACGTATCAGTTTAGCGGCGCTAACGTCGCTTTGTTCGTTTGTAAACAAACTGAACAGCCTGAATTTATGCCATACGGTGTTAAGGCAACCACGTCACCTTTTTGTTCAACACTGACACAGGAACGATGTACTAGTTTCAAGCTTGTTAGCTATCATCAGCACCGTTTACCCATCTGCCAGATAGTTGAACGTTCGAAAGTATATACTTTCCTTATGAAAATTAACGGCTGAGCAGCCTAATTTGCATATTGAGTGAGTTAAATCGGTCAGGCATACCGAAAACGATAAATTGAAACAAAATGAAAACGGTGCTGATGATAGCTAACAAGCTTGAAACTAGTACATCGTTCCTGTGTCAGTGTTGAACAAAAAGGTGACGTGGTTGCCTTAACACCGTATGGCATAAATTCAGGCTGTTCAGTTTGTTTACAAACGAACAAAGCGACGTTAGCGCCGCTAAACTGATACGTGCATATATGTATGTGTACCTGTATGCATATGTATGTGTATATATATATATATATGTGCATGCTACTGTACGTCTGTATACATATATGTATGTACGTATACATGCATACTTACATTTATGTAAGTGCCATACTAAGAGTGAGAAATGAAATTTCGTTTTCATTTTGTTTCAATTTATCGTTTTCGGTATGCCTGACCGATTTAACTCACTCAATATGCAAATTAGGCTGCTCAGCCGTTAATTTTCATAAGGAAAGTATATACTTTCGAACGTTCAACTATCTGGCAGATGGGTAAACGGTGCTGATGATAGCTAACAAGCTTGAAACTAGTACATCGTTCCTGTGTCAGTGTTGAACAAAAAGGTGACGTGGTTGCCTTAACACCGTATGGCATAAATTCAGGCTGTTCAGTTTGTTTACAAACGAACAAAGCGACGTTAGCGCCGCTAAACTGATACGTGCATATATGTATGTGTACCTGTATGCATATGTATGTGTATATATATATATATATGTGCATGCTACTGTACGTCTGTATACATATATGTATGTACGTATACATGCATACTTACATTTATGTAAGTGCCATACTAAGAGTGAGAAATGAAATTTCGTTTTCATTTTGTTTCAATTTATCGTTTTCGGTATGCCTGACCGATTTAACTCACTCAATATGCAAATTAGGCTGCTCAGCCGTTAATTTTCATAAGGAAAGTATATACTTTCGAACGTTCAACTATCTGGCAGATGGGTAAACGGTGCTGATGATAGCTAACAAGCTTGAAACTAGTACATCGTTCCTGTGTCAGTGTTGAACAAAAAGGTGACGTGGTTGCCTTAACACCGTATGGCATAAATTCAGGCTGTTCAGTTTGTTTACAAACGAACAAAGCGACGTTAGCGCCGCTAAACTGATACGTGCATATATGTATGTGTACCTGTATGCATATGTATGTGTATATATATATATATATGTGCATGCTACTGTACGTCTGTATACATATATGTATGTACGTATACATGCATACTTACATTTATGTAAGTGCCATACTAAGAGTGAGAAATGAAATTTCGTTTTCATTTTGTTTCAATTTATCGTTTTCGGTATGCCTGACCGATTTAACTCACTCAATATGCAAATTAGGCTGCTCAGCCGTTAATTTTCATAAGGAAAGTATATACTTTCGAACGTTCAACTATCTGGCAGATGGGTAAACGGTGCTGATGATAGCTAACAAGCTTGAAACTAGTACATCGTTCCTGTGTCAGTGTTGAACAAAAAGGTGACGTGGTTGCCTTAACACCGTATGGCATAAATTCAGGCTGTTCAGTTTGTTTACAAACGAACAAAGCGACGTTAGCGCCGCTAAACTGATACGTGCATATATGTATGTGTACCTGTATGCATATGTATGTGTATATATATATATATATGTGCATGCTACTGTACGTCTGTATACATATATGTATGTACGTATACATGCATACTTATATATATATATATAAACGGAAAAAATGAAACGATATTTATAATAAATGTTCGGTGAATCCATACGTGCATATATATATGTGTGCATGTATGTATATATATATATACATACTACTGTACGTCGGTATACATATATATATGTACGTGTACATACTTATATATATATATATATATATATATATATATATATATATATATATATATATATAAATTGGTCGTTTTGGAAGCCTCAACAATGCAGATGGGTAATTCTCCGGGTAACAAGATCCGGTGGTAAAGAGAGAGATGTAAGTGAATGTAGAATGAGATGTATAGTGTGTAGAGGAACGTAGGAAAGAGCGTAAAAAATTAAAATAATAACACGAGATAGAGTTACCTTGGGAGAGATTTAATTGTCCCTATATTTCGGATTTCGCATCCATCAACTCGGGGTTTTCCGAGGGGGAAAGTTATCTGTCGGAGAGGAACGGTACGTGGCCTCTGTTGTCCGCCGTTTGTGTGTAACTGAGATATTCTGTAGAACGCACGTGCGCGCGGAATAGGTGCGGTCAAGCAAAGGTTGCGGAAGCTCCTCTTTATTGTGGAAGTGGGATGGTGCTAGCTGTACTACCTATATTCAGTCTTTGTTACTGGCAGTCTAGTTGTCTGTCTGGTCGCTTGTTGGTCGGTGGATAGTGGGGGAACTATACAAATGTATTTTGTCCATGCCTGTAGATACATATACGCCTGTGTGACAAAGTTAAGTCTACGTACTTTTTAAGTATATGCGCGTGGTTGAGTGTGTGTATGTTTATATATTTATTCTTTTTATATATACATATGCATTTTTCTTTTTTCCTTTTTTTCTCTTCTTTTTCTTCGCCCGTTGTTTCCTCAGCCTCACTTTCATATTTCTTATATTTTGTTTTCAAATCCATATTTAATAAAAACACCATGTTTTATTCATTCTGACGACTGAAAACAGATATATCTGCTTTTAAGAAACCACTGGTAAATGAAATAATTATTTATGTTGTATATTACATAACTAATAAGCTCTGTAGCCTACATAAAGCACTCATTTTTTCTGTACCTTTCCGACGGAATTACTTCATTCACACACACACACACACACACACACACACACACACACACATATATATATATATATATATTGTTATACTTTGGGAGGGTCATGTTGCCAATAAGAAACACACGCACCAGTTGCTTTCACTTCAATTTATTATATATTTATAAATTTACAAATTTATAAATTTCTGGTTGGTTGGTTGGTTCCACAACCAGATAGTTGTTTATATATAGTCATAGTTCTTTCGTCACACACTCTGTGACCTCTTCAGTGACTGGGGATTCCTTTCTTTGTTTCTGTGCCTCTCCTTTGTTCTGTCCTACGCCATTTTGTTTCTGTGTGTGTGTTGTGTGCTCAGTCTGCGCATGCACCACATCCGGGTGTCTGTGTGTGTTTATGTTCATTTATCTATTTGTTTATTTACTGAAGAGGTCACAGAGTGTGTGACGAAAGAACTATGACTATATATAAACAACTATCTGGTTGTGGAACCAACCAACCAACCAGAAATTTATAAATTTGTAAATTTATAAATATATAATAAATAAGTGAAAGCAACTGGTGCGTGTGTTTCTTATTGGCAACATGACCCTCCCAAAGTATAACAATATCGGTTTCAACACACGATTTCAGATAAAGAATCTTGCTAAACAAATTCAGAAACGAAATATATATATATACGTAATATAATTGAATATAAAAAATATTTGGCAATATACCGTATGTTTAATTAAATACATTTTGAAGACCATACGCTATCGGTTTTAAAGTAGTGACTATGTCACTTACTTCTTTTCGGCGAAAGAAGGGATATATATATATATTCAGGGTGTCCCAAAAGTCGCTAGACAATTTTATACAAATATATATATAAAATTGTTTAGTGACTTTGTGGACACCCTGTATATCTATCTATCTACCTATCTATCCTTCTCTCTCTCTCTCTCTCTCTCTCTCTCTCTCTCTCTCTCTCTCTATATATATATATATATATATATATATATATATATATATATATATATATATATATATATATATATATATATAACATTTTATCCTGAGTTCAGTTTTTTTCGTCGCTATGGTCACTGCGGCCCGTCTATCGGTCGCTGTCTTCAATTTGCCTAAACGTAATGTTATAACTCTAGTGTAATATACCCTATTGAGTGCTTAGCTGCACACCGAGATTGCATTCGTTAGCTTGGCTGCAACCAGAGCTTCGATGATGCTGTGCTAAATTTTATATATATATATATATATATATATATATATATGAAGGAATATATATATATATATATAAACGTTTGCATTTGTCGCATTCTAATCTGTACTCTAATACAGATTAGAGTGCGACAAATGCAGCAATTTCTACATAGGTAGTACCACCAGACCACTTCACATAAGAATAAAAGAACACATCAATACTAATGCTTCCTCATTTAAGAATCACCTAGTAAAATGCAAAAACACCGACAAAAACATAACAGTTAGGATAGAAACCTCGGCAATCTTAGAATTAAAGAAGCACTGATTATAGACAAAACACAACTACCAATCAATAACAGACTAGAACTCAACACCCAATTTTTAACATGATGGACCACCTAGCCCCACACTTACACCCCCACGAAAATTAAGGATATTGAAATAAATTTAAGGTAAAAGACTAATTGTCAACAATATCTTTTGCATTTGTATTTATATTCTATATCCATACATGCATTGTTTTGGCCTTCCAACTCCAAACGTTTATATATATATATATATATATATATATATACGTGGAAAAGTAAGAAATCGGAGAATAGGCCGTTAAAACATGTTTATTTAAAACAGCACCTACGTACGTTTCGCCCAGTTGGGCTTCTCAGGGGCATAAATAACCAAAAGTGTTCCTTACATTGCTCGGAAAGAGTTTTTGGGGTTAGGTTCACGTCAAGATTCATTGCCCGCAAAAATAGCGTGTTTTGATTTTGCAGCAGGTCAAGGGAGGTAACTCTGGCCGGTGTTAGGGCAGTCTTTCCCGGACGAATTTTTTATCCATTACAAGATGTGGTTACAACCTTACCATTGTCGATACGCACAGTGTCATGTAATCAACGCTTATTTCGAGACGTTTGTTTTTCCGTACCTGTTTGCCTGGGTCGTTTGAGGCTAGGTCTGGTATGCATGGTTAGTTTCCTGGGTGTTATTTTGCAGCGCCTGCCCGCCGGGGTGTTAAAACTTGTTGCAGGAAGATCCGGTACACGGTTTCACTCCTCATCCTTAATCCATCTGAAGAAGGATATTTTTAAGCGATGTGTTCAACTTATCGCTGTTTCAGCTCTGCTGTTGATGAGCTCGTGGGGTGCAGTTATGATGTGGTAGAGCTCCGTGAGGCAAAGATCGCACTTCCTCTCGAAGTTGTACGGTGCAGCCCTGCCGACAATATCCCAGTGCGTGGAGAAGCTGATGTTTAAGTCCTTTGATGATGTGATGTAGTCCGCGAGCGAAGTGGAGTGTCTTAATTTCTTATTTGTGAAAGAGTGGCGATGTGTTCGAAACCTAATTTTGAGCGGGCCGGAGGTAGCCCCTATATAATGTTTAACGCTATTGTGGCTATTTACAGTGCATCTATATATAACCCTATCAGTCAAGCAGTATCCTCTAAGGGGGCAGCGTCCCCTGTCGCGGCAGTTTCAATTTCTGTCGCGGTTCCATCCATTTCCCACGGTAAGGCTATCATCATTGCTGCCTACGTTGTTATCTACGCTCCCGCAGCTGTCGTTAGCACCATTACAACTCACAGCGCGCGGGGTGGTACGATTATTATTCCGCACGTCATGTCTGCATGTTCCCCAGTGATTTCGCGGTCATGCTGGTTGCGTCTGCGGAGGCCGTTGCCAGCACTATTGGATGCTGCTAGGGAGTTGTTAAGGCCGATATAGTTATTGTCAGGTGTAGGTGCGTCTGTGTCTTGGTGATCTTACTGTGGTTCGTTGTTCTTATGATGTCTGCTAAGTTAGGAGTAGTAGAGAAGGATATTTTTATATTGTTGCTATTAAAAATTTTTCTATACCTATGGTTGGGCGGGAAGTTCTTCTCTAAGGCTTCGAAGAACATCCGGGGTAGGTTGGAGGCCACACTCCGAGAGTAGGGGTGGGCTGGAACCATAGGACGTTACGGTGGCGATTACGTGTCCTTGTACGTTTCCTACGAGTGGTTCCATCTAGGTGACCGTTCTTATGTATGTTAATGCGCTGTAGCCCGTTAGGTGCCCCTTTCACTTTATGCTCGGATGCGCTCTTCTTCCTTCTTCCATTTTTATGTACAGGAATATGTTGGTAGGAAGGCGGTTGGTAGTAGGCCGTCGCCTTTGTTGGTTCTGTAATAGGGGAATAGTTCGAGTAAGCTACAGTGGTCACTGTCGCCGAGGTCGTGATCTTTAGTGCGTTATCTATTCTATTATATCCGACTCCAACGAGGTCGCCGCGTGATCGGTTATAGGTATGACTTACTATAAGTTTTATGAGGGGGGTGGTTTCTAGAGCTAGCGTTAGGGATGTAGCAAATTCCTCGGTTAAAGCCGGCGCTTATTAAGGCCCTATTGTAGTAATCTGCCGCTTGGTTGAAGATATCCTCATTGGCGGATAGCCTCGAGATTCTATGTGAGATACTATAGACTATGGAGTTGAGAGTCTGCTTAGGGTGATTGGAGGCATAATTAATATAAGAGAGGCACTCTCCAGGCTTATGGTAGTTGAGAGTCTGCTTAGGGTGGTTGGAGGCATAATTAATATAAGAGAGCCACTATAGTGAAAAGTTTGGCCAATAAATGTAACAAGATGTGTTGTAACAAGATTGCATGACAACTTGATTGAAGCAAGCATTATATTCGGGGCGTACAATGGTCAAGCTCTTCTCATTCCAAGGATTCCACTTATACCAAGTGATAGCGAGTTGCCTTTTACATTTAAGAGGCTGCAGTTCTCAGTGAAGTCATGCTTTGCCATGAGCATCAATAAGAGTCAAGTTCAAACTTTCAAAACTATTGGTATAGATCTGACAAACCCATGTTTCAGTCATGGAATGTTTTATGTGGTTGTTTTCAAGGACTGGAACTTCAAAAAATCTCTACATTTTAGCCAATCAAAGAAAGACAAGAAATGTTGTTTACCCTGAAGTTCTTCATTAGAACAAAGTATGAAATATATTTTTCATGTATTTATTCTGTTAAAAAATAAATAATTTTAACTTTGAATTTCTAATTTGAAAATAATGCTTTACACAAAAATGAAATGATCAAGTTTTGTATTGATATTTTGAAAAAATAATTACAAGAAACAAAATAAGAATAAGATTTAAAAATGTAATTTTGATTTGATATATTACAAAAAAATAGTGTTTTCCAATTTTTCATGCATCACATTTTACATTGAGTAATATTGAAATGCAGAGTTTTTTCCATAAATTATATCACTGATTTAAAATCAATCATCATTTTCTTACAAAAGAAATGTGTGAAACGCAGCAAGGCGCGGGTAATTCGGATAGTATATATAGGAACCAAATAAATATATTTAAAAAAAAAAAAGACTCCAGTTGCATTTTCGATTTCATCTTTTTTCTTTATACTTTCACTCCTGTAGGACACCTCGTTTTTTTCCTTTTGTAAAAAAACCTCACTTTCTAATATATATATATATATATATATTAGAAAGTTGGGAGATTTATGACGTTGATTTAATGATCGGTTGGTCAGTTGACAGCTAATAACAGTGGAGTGGTGTGGGGCTAGTACATTAAAACCTGGGTGGTTCTGCTTGAATTCCGAGATTGTTGGATCGAATCATGCCGGCTTGAAGTTAGAGAACTTGGTAGCTGCTTTGTGCCTACAGAAAATTTATATATATATATATATATATATATATATATATATAAATTTTCTGTATATATATAAAATTTATATATATATACATATATATATATATATGTATATATATATATAAATTTTCTGTAGGCACAAAGCAGCTACCAAGTTCTCTAACTTCAAACCGGCATGATTCGATCCAACAATCTTGGAATTCAAGCAGAACCATCCAGGTTTTAATGTACTAGCCCCACACCACTCCACTGTTATTAGCTGTCAACTGACCAACCGATCATTAAATCAACGTCATAAATCTCCCAACTTTTCTTTCACTCTCTCTATAACCGCATCACCTCCATTAAGATAAAAGTCTGCCAAACCTTAATCACCCATATATCATCACTTCCCCTTTCACTTTTTATTCTCTATCTATCTACTCCTTCCCCATCCTTAGTCCGACCACTTATGTCTCATCCTCGAATCCTTATCCTCACTCGCTGTCTCCTGTCCCTTATCTCTTTCTCTCTTACTGGTTATATTTTATTTTTTATTTTAATCCTCTGAGATTTTATTACACCTCTTGCATTTTTATAAACTCTATATACTACATATCATGTATTTCGTATTTCTTTTCATGTTATTGTTATCTTTACCGTCATCACTATTTTACACATCCACTTACTCACCATTATAGTAGTAGTACCACCGCCACTACTACTATTATCAGCAAACGTATTCTGTACTTATGTTTTACTTATTTTTTTACATCTTTTTCATTTTCATTTTCACTTCTTTATTATTATCTTTTATTATTGATGTTATTATTTTCATTCACTTGATTCTCCGATGTATCTATAAATACCAATGCCATGTGTTACACCCTCCAGTATTCCGATGATTTGATCAGAGACACACACTGTATTTAAGGTCGAGTGACGCAACTTCGAGTGATTAGCTGCCTTTAGAATTACCTGATCAATAAAACAATTGTTAATACTGTAAATAAAACCATTTTGTACAGCCGACCATGTTATTCTTCACTCTTTCACTATTATTACTCCAAGAATAACCTGCATGGGAATTCTCGGAAACTCGCCACCTAACTAAGGAAACCTCTTGTTGAGTCAAACAGCGCCGTACGTTAAAACTATCCATAGTATAGAGTACTCACAGCCTCTAACTGGATTACCTAAAACGATAATTTGTTATCCCATATATATATATATATATATATATATATAACGAAGGAAATGTGGTAAGGAACCAGGTGGACCATAACGCACCAAAGTACTCAATACTTGAGGTAGTAGAGTGGGTAATAGGAACCAGTAAGACCCCGACAGCTGAGCTCAAGCCGTTTCGACGGCTAATTCTGGACTCCAGAATTAGCCGTCGAAACGGCTTGAGCTCAGCTGTCGGGGTCTTACTGGTTCCTATATATATATATATATATATATATATATATATATATATATATATATATATATATATATATATATATATATATATATATATATATATGGGATATATCTTGCGAGCATAAGTATACTTCTGTATAAATATGTTGGTAGATATACTAATTCTTTATATATATATATATATATATATATATATATATATATATATATATATATAGGGTGGGTAAGATTCCCGAGATCCATGGACGAGTTCTCTCCAGCGGTCTCTGTCCCTTATCATCGCTGCCATGTCCTGCGTCTCCAACAGACCAGTGTCTGTCCTTAGGGCATCAACATACGTTAACCTTGGTCTTCCTCTTCCAGTGTGTCCATGTAGGGGCTCCCACAAGAGCACTGAGTGTCGGTGAACATGTCCCGCTAACCCGGCAATTCTGGATGTCGGTGAACATGTCCCGCTAACCCCAGTCTCCTCTGTGTCACTGTTGAGCTGACTTTTGGGAGGCTCCCATACAGCTCTGAGTTTTTCATCCTCAGTGTATACTGATTAACGTTCAGAGCCATCCTCAGCATTCTCGTGTAGCACCCATCCACTATCTGAGTGAGTTTCTTGGTCAGTGTCCAAGTCTCAGACCCGTACAGCAGCACAGACTCCACTACGGCAATGAAGAGGCGGATTTTCAGGTCTTTACGAAGGTCCGACTTCCACACCGATCTCAAGTTGTGACACGCCGCTCAGGCTTTGCTCTTCCTCTCAACTACATCATTTTCCGTATTCCCAAACTTTGCTCCCAAATACAGGAAGTCCTCAACCAATTCTAGCGGTTTCCCGACTACATTAGTGATCCCCTCTCGCTTCTCAACATTCTCTACCAGATATTTTGTTTTAGTCTCAATCATTCTCAGCTCCACACTCATCGACACAGTCTCAACCTCCCGCATCAAATCCTCTGCCTCCTTCACTGTATTTGTCACCAAAACTATATCGTCGGCAAATTCAGCATCCGGTATCTTTTTCGCCTTAACTCTCCTGCTCTGAGCCGGTGCTACAGTGAAGCCAAAGTCCTAGTGTTTCTCCAGTGCAAGGCGCATACAATAGTCCACTACGATGATAAAAAGGTAGGGAGCCAATGTATCTCCCTGGAGCACTCCAGTCAGTATCTCAAAGAACTCTGTCATCCCATCAGGTGTAATGACTTGGGCTTGGGTATTGTATATATATATAATTGTTTCTACTTTTGGCACAAGACCAGCAATTAACCAGTGCATTACTGGTACTTTATTTTATCGACCCTGTAAGGATGAAAGGCAAAGTTAACCTCGGCGGGATTTGAACTCAGAATGGCCAGGACCGTAACTCTATGCGTCAAAGCATGGCGTCCGACCCTCTACCGATACTGCCAATCCAGTATATATATATAATAATAATAATAATAATAATAATAATAATAATAATAATAATAATAATAATAATGATTTGATTTATTGGCCACAAGGGCCGACATGTAGGGGCAATACAAAGACAGGGACAGTGGGGGGTTTACAATAAGGTGGAGTAAAAGTGCACAATGGCAAGACTAATTTAACAATGAAGATGTACAAATATAAAATAAACTATGTATAAATATAACAAAATAAATTCCCCTATAGGGGGTGGACGACTTAGGGGTAACTGAGGTACCCCATCAATCCTGAACCACCCTGCGTTTCTAGGGCACACAGGGAGAGCACCCCTCTCCTCAAATTAGCTAGTCTATAGGCGCATGGTCAGAGTAGGCCCATTCACACGGGCCATTCTCGCCACATTCATCCACCTTTTAGCAAATGTACTGGGGGGCAGGGCAGCACTTCTCTCTCCACCCTCACCTTCCTTTCCAGGTGAAACTTGAAGAAGTTGATGAGGGATTGGCCGAAGAGAAAAGTGTCTGTCTTCAGTCCTTTCAATCTAGTCCACCATATAACCTCTTTTGCAACGGCCACTAGACAGAGGAAAATTGCCTGCTCTTCCTGACCTAAAGAAGGCGGCGGGTCGATCTTCACTATGGACTCGGCCGATAGCCGGATCCGTTCTACACGTTACAGTAGCTGTTCGACATAACTGCACAAGTCAGTAATACACGGACATTGGACAAGTGTCTGCAGAACGGTTTCGTCGCTCTGTGCGCATCTTGGGCAGGTCCGTCTGACAGCACTTCTGTGCCTGTAGAGTTTATCCCGAACCGGCAGTGCCCCCCGGTAGCACTGCCAAGCGAAGGATTTCCGGAAATTGTCCATCGTCCCCGGCGCGAAAGTGCTCCGGAACAGACTGCGGGAGGGCTCGTCTGATAAACGGCGACCACACCTGTTCACCGTTTAGGCAGAATATCTGGAGATGTCTCAGCCTCAGCGCATGTCTGCGCATCATTAGTCACGGCATGCCCAGCCCTCCGCGTAGAGGGTGCTGGCAGCAGATGGACCGCCTCACCAACGGAAATTGTCTTCTCCACAAGAATTTGAAGAGGAGCCGTTCCAACTTGACGAGGCGCGGACGGGGGCAAGGGACGACGGTCAGGCGGTAGTAGATGACAGACGCGACGTACGCATTCTCCACCTACGTGCGACCCATTTTTGGGTGAGACTGACTACCCTGTTCGTTACCTCGTCCCAATTCTTATCCACCTGGAGGTCTGGCCCGAACCAAACCCCTAGCAACTTTACCGGTCCGTCCGTCCAGCGCCCAAAGACGCTGTTGGACGGCATGGACTTGCCTCTCCAGGTGCCGAGTTGCAAGCCCACCGACTTTTCTGGGTTAAGTTTTGCTCCCGTCAACCTTTCATATTCCTCCAATAAGTTGCCGACCACCTCGATTTCTGAGGTGTCCGACACCATCACGGTGATGTCGTCCGCATAAGCCGACACAGCCCTTCCACGTCCCGGTTCTAGCGGGATGCCCTGCAACAGCTCCAGCTTCCGCAGTAAAGTCTCGTGAGTCAATACGTACAGAAAGGAAGAGAGAGGGCACCCTTGACGGACCGATCGGGAGAGCCGAAATAGTTCCGAGAGGTGGCCATTAACCTTGACCACCGAACATGTGCCGCTCTGCATTGTAGCGATCCAGCTTCTGAAGACAGCCTCCAGATACCGGTGGTCGACCCTCGACGACAAGCGCCAATCTCTTTGCTAACACCTTGGCCAAAATCTTAAACTTTGTGTTGAGCAGAGTTATGGGCCTGAAGTTGTCTAACGTATCCCTCTTGTTCTCGTCTTTCCTTATCAGCATCACCACTCCCCTGCTCACAGAACTGGGAATACTCCGATTCTGCTGCTAGTTACAGTAGAGCGCTTCGAGGAGACCGGAGAACAAGTCTGGCATATTTACGTAAAGCTCGTAGGGCAGGCCATCCAACCCGGGTGACTTGCGCCTCATGCAGCCGACAAGGGCGTACTGAATTTCGACTGAAGTAATCGGCCTTTCGCAGCGCCCAGCGTCGACCGTCGAGATGCGTGACAAGCCGTCAAGGTAGGCACTGAAATCCGCTACTCTCTCTGACCCGCCACTCTCCCCGAACAACCGATCAAAGTGCTGGCGAAAGGCCTCACACATCCGCTTGGAATCGCTTATCTCGTGTCCGTCTTGGTCCGCCAAAGACCGAATTGTGGTTTTATTACCACGGTGCGCCTCCGCTACGTGGGCCCATCGAACAGCTTTGGTTCCCTCGTTTCTCAGCGCACGCGCCTTAGCTCTGACAATGCAACCTTCGTGTTTCGCATTGAAGAAATGGTCTAATGCCATTCTCGCTGCTAGCACATCAGTTGCAATGCCACTACAAATAGCCTCGTCTAACTTATCTACCAGCTCCCCCTCCTTTCTATTTTTCTCTAACGCTAGTTCTTTGCTGAACTCTATCGAAGTTACTCTAATCTCTCTTTTGAGAGCCCCCCTCCCACCATCTGTTGTTGATGACCCCCCCCCCCCCCTTGTCAACTTTTGCTTAACTAAATTGTTGCCTCGGCCCCTGTAAGCCTTACGTGCCGGAAATGACATGTTCAGCTTCCAGTAACCCCGTCCTAACGCGTTTTATCTAGGTCGACTATACAGATCACAAATTTGTGATCTGAATAGGCGACCGTTTTAAAAAGTGGGAAGCCTACACTATTTCTATCTATTTTCCTAATGAAGATCCTGTCTACATACGATCTAGATGACCGTATGCGGATGGTCCACGTCCACACTGGCACAGTGGGGAAATCTAGTCGATACCTGTCAGATAGTTGGAACTGGCTGATTAGGTGCTTGAGGCTTTTACACCCCCCCCCCCCTCTCCTATCAGCTACTCCCACATAATCCCAGCGTGCGTCTAAGATGCCGTTCCAGTCCTCCGGATAATAATAATATATATATATAATTATTATATATATATAATCTACTTATATATATAACCAGCAATTTCTCTGTCTGTCTGTCCGACAGTGGAAACACGTGCATAGAGAGAGAGTGAGAGTGAAAGAAAGAGACAGACTACTAGAGGGGGATAGCGGGAGGGAGAGAGAGTGAATAGACGCTAAAACACGTGCTACAAAAATATTACCTTCCCCTTCCTTTATAGAAACATTACCTTCCCCTCTCCACTGATTTTGGTCACTGAGGCCGAGGGAATCGCTGGTTGCTATAGAGACACCTTGCACAAGCCAGAAGTAACCAGTTCGAGGCGGTTCTGACTTGACACCATGCGAAGAAGGTTGCCATTGAATTTGTGGTTGTTGCTGCTGATAATAAGGACTATTTGAAGAAGGTTGCTGCTGATGAGGTAATTTATTAATCAGATTGCGCAGTTCCATAACCTACATTTGATTTGTTCAATTTTTTTCTTCAATTATTTTGTTGTTATTTTTTATTTCTTATTGAAAAAATATAAATAATAAAATAAGGTTAAAAATTTAGATACAATTAAATACGATTTAATTTCCATTTCCAGCAGCCAATGTCCAGTGTTCAATTTCATGAAAAAATTGGAAATAATTCAAAAAATTGAAGTTTAACTTTTGAACATTTGTTTTGACAATAAAAAAATATTTCCTTATTCACACCTAATGGTATGATTAAAATTTCATAAGAATATTTTTTTTTAACCGCCAGTTATTTATTTTCTCCTTTTTCGTTTTAACATATATTTATTTCAAAGATTTCACCGTATAGATAACATATATATTTATACATGCATAAAAGACACACCGAGAGACGGTGCCGAAATGGGGTGCCGAACATGGGGTGCCGAAAACATTTCTCATCCAAATCTCAATAATATCAGTATATACACTAGATTTGCTAGCAGAAAACCGCCCACTGGGTGGTTTTCTGCTAGTCTATATATATAAAACAGAGGATGTCTGTCTGTGTGTCTGTTTCCCTAAAACTCGAGAAGTACACAACCGTTTTTTTTTTCAAACTTTACACATGTAACCCCGGAAGTGTTTTGAGGAAAAAAAATGTTAAATTATTCTGACCTAGGGATCTAATTAGTGAAGTGGCCAATGTCTGTACATAATGAGGTAGTGAGAGGGGAGAGAATGAAACGGAGAAGCGTTTTGCGATAGAGGGGAGAAATGTGAACGAATTACAGAGAGAAAGAGTGAGAGTGAAAGAAACAGACAGACTAAAAGAGGGGGATAGCGGGAGAGAGAGAGAGAGAGAGAGAGATGAGAGAGAGAGAGAGAGAGAGAGAGAGAGAGAGAGTGACAGACGCCGTCTTTTGAGAGTTGTATGCGTCAAAGATACATGACAATGGAATAACTATTGCGTGTGTGTGAGTTTGTGTGCGTTTGCATGCGTGAGTGTGTTTGTGTGCGTGAGTGATTATAAACTCTCTCACATGGTCTGATGGAATTAAGAAACAGACAGACTAAAAGAGGGGGATAGCGAGAGAGAGAGACGCTGGAAGAGGGGAAGGAAAGCTATATCTCTTGCTGTCTGCATTACGATACATATATATATATACACACACTGATCGCGTCATAATGACGTAATGCAGACAGCCAGACATACAGACATATATTATAAGGGCGCATCGTTATATCTATGTATCTATCTAAAAAGAAAGACTAAAAATTATAGAGAGAGATCGCTAAATCGCCTAATGCGGTCCCGAGGGCATTGAAAATTTGAAATACGTTTTGCTCAAAACACTCGCAGGACCATAAGTATTACATGTGTAAAGTTTGAAAACAATCGGTTGGGTGGTTCTCAAGTTTTAGTGAGCTGACAGACAGACAGACATTCTCTGTTTTAGATATATAGATATAGATATAATTATATATTCGCGTACAGATATTTTTGCATGCACAATAACAAAAT